>JAUTYZ010177498.1:0-10817 GCA_032273725.1 Panulirus interruptus
CCTTTAGTGCCTCACCCTTAACAGGCCACTGGCAGAGGGCAACTCTAGTGCAGTGTTTGGAAAGGCTCCTACCTAATATTTCTACTGACTACTACTACCTAATGTATCTACCTAATGCCAGTCATTACATGTAAAACTAAACTTTAGATGTTAATATTGATTTCATTGGCTATGCTCTTTGATTTAATTTTCTTTTTTAGGTTTTTCATATTTGTAGTAAATAGCTACTTAACCTCCTTTGAGATCTTGCTTGAGAAATTGCAAAATTAAGTTAGATCTAGCTTGACTTTCATGGATACTATGGTACCATAGAAAGTTTATAAGCAAAATAATATAGAAGATCCTTTGCAGCTAACAGCAAAAGACAAGTTGAAAATTTACATTGGATGGGAATCCTGATAATCTGCAATAAAATGAAAAGAATGGTATGATTAGTGTAATATTTAATTTTCCACAAGAAAGTGATCCATAAGATTTTATTCATTTATAAACCAGGCAGGTCAAATGAGCTTCCTCGCCATGCACTAATGTGGGTTTTAAATGGAATGATAGATTGCAGTTATTTCACTCTGAGTTGTATACTGTACATGGTAAAATAGTTATTTGGAGAACATTGATACTGTATTGTGAATGTTAAAGAGGGCTGCTATTTCATTTGTATTTTAGCAGTTTACTGCAATGGTGCATAAGATATGAAACTCTCTACGAAGTTTCATCAGTTTTGAATGTATGGTTTGGACAGTATATTAATAAGAGGCATCACAGTTTACAACCTTGATGTAGCCGTATTTATTAATTTGTTGACATTACCTAATAGTCATATTGATACCTAATATTGGTCCTCAGATATGATTTATGAGAGTATTTTATTTCATTGTCAAAATATTAATTCAGCTTAAAGCATAATTGGCTAGAGTGCCTGTAATTATGGATGTCACCAACTGGCTTTTCCAACCTCCTTAAAACTTCTTGTTCAACTTGATATGTTCTTCAAATCTCCTTAACTTCCAGTTGTATTGAAATGTAATAGTACACTATTTTTTATACTTGACAGTGGACAACAGAGACATTTACCCAAGACCTGTCAAAGAGTGAAGCAGCATAAACACCTGAATAACTGAAAATCAGACTAAAAGAATCATCATTCCCTCAGTGGCTGGAAAGCAAGAACTCAACAGCCTAGAGCCAAGGTAACTTGAATCCTTTGATTAGGAGACACATTACCTTTGCTGATAGGCAATTAGCCACATTCTCTGAGATGGTAAATGACCTTGCTACAAGTAAGAGACAAGATGGGCCTTTAGATAAAGTATAGTCTTTCTGTTAAGTTCATGTGTCAGAGGTACATTTTGCAACAGTTAAGCATTGGATTTGTTTATTTTCTCTTGTTTTAAATGATCAAAAGAAAGAGATAAACATTATAGCTACTGATGATAATGTCTGTGATTTTGCATGTCCTGAGAGCTGAATTTTAGAAGTAATGCTTGTGAGTGCTTTGAAAGGAAACTGATTTCAGCTGAAGAGCTTCCTAAGAAATCATTCTCAACTGAATATGTAGGATTCCACAAATTTTGTTTCACAAGTTTTTTAGCATGGTCAACCTTCGTAAGTTTGTCAGTTTGGCTGGCTCCTCAGGATTCACTGATTTGCATTTTGTACAAGTTTTTCAAATTTCACAGGCTGCATGAGCTCACAAGCTGTACAAATATCATTTCACTGTTGGCATCAATAAGCAGCCTTACATTCTACTGCTCTGAAGAAGGAAGTGTATAATTCTAGAGAGTTTGATATTTTGGCTGCACAGAATATTCCTAGGGAGCAGAACTTTGGAACTGTTACCCAGCAGTCTGGAATTAAAACTCCCTCAGGAGATCTGAGGGTTTCATGTTATTAAGATTTGTCAACTTTTAACCTCCTCAGTTGTTTGTTTTACCTTAAGGCTGATTGCTGTTTTGTTAACAGCAAAGACAGCTTACTCCTCACCTTCAGCCTTCTGGAGGTTATCAAATACAGTTGGATGGCTATGGAAATGATTCATATGTTCTGTATCAGCAAATAGCACCTTGGATTTTTAGCTTTCAATATGAAGTTGTTCAACATGGCAGTGCAATTTTTAGGCTGCATCTTATATTTGTTTAAGACATGGAACTTAGGGAACGTAAATGATGCATGAAAAGAATAGCCCATTCTTTGCTGGCAGTTGTTCAGCAGGCTTGAAAAAAGGGGATGCTGGGCACAGGGAATATTCCTTGTTTTTTTCTGATTAGGCATTGTCCTAAAAAGCAAGTATTGCTGCTTACCACTCTTTTTGTTTCTGATTACCTTGGGAAAAAGGCAGTTATCCAGTGGCCTCACTATTTTTCCTTTTTTTTTTCAAATAGGAACCAACAAAGCATAGGCAAAATAGACTTACCCTGATTGTAGCCATCTCAGCTGAAAAGAGAAACAAGTATAGAAACGGAATTAAGAGACTATTTAGAGCTCCTTAGGTGTTTGTAGACTTGGCTCTTAAAGGTGGAAAGATTATAGGAAGAGGGGAAGACAAAAGGAGGAGAATTACATGGCTTATTGGTTGAGGAAGGGTGTCAAAACACAACATTTCTCAAACTGTGAGGTACAAACTTTAATGGGGTTACAAAATATTCAGAGGCATTTTAGCCCATTAGGAACAGCATACATTTGTGGTATTTTGCCTCCAGGATGACAGATTTCAGGAAATCAGAGAAAAAATGAATGCTAAGATTCAACCTTTATAAATTAATTAGTGTAATACTGAACTTGAAGTATGGCATCACACTCATTTGTCTTTGGTGAGTTTAGCCAGTGCTTGCCAATTTGGGTGATCCAGGAAGCAGAGGTGAATGGTAGGGTGAACGATTGGGGGAGTGGACGAATGACGAAAATTTCTAATTGTTGGGCAGTACCTAAGGCCTTTATGTGAGACCTCTTGTGCCACTCTGGGTACCTGAAGATAGCTGACATCACAAAATAGATTCTCCTTTTTCTATTGGCCAAGTTTATGAAAAAAATTGCTGCATGTAGTGGCTTGACCTGTGTGAATGATTGTCATGCCTGGGGTCAGTTGGGGTAGAGGATTGGTCTTCTTGTGATTGTAAATAGTTGCTTGTCAGGGAAGGACATGAAGAAGGTGGGGGTGGATGGTTTGATTAAAACGGCTGCATTTAACAACATTGAAATAAAATGATTATAAACAGAGCTGCTGTATTTTGGGAAAGGCCTTATAACTGTTAAATTAAGATAATGTTATCCTGTGAATAGATTGTTGGAGCAATCTTGTAATTAAAATGTAGTTAAGATTGTTTCTTTTGCTAGATTAATATTTTTCTGATGTTGCTTTGAATCTGAAATGTAATTTCATCTTTAAATTATTTAATATTACCACTGCCACTACCCTCATAAGATTATTGACATTACCATATTTGTGTTCTAGATCAAATGAATTCAAAGTCAAATCCTTTCTTCCTGCCTTACATCACAAATCACAATGGTGATAGCAGCAATTAACATATAATGAGTTTATATGCCCAGCAATGATTTCTATAAGTGAAGGGTGACAAACTTTCTGTGAAATGCTCTGAGGGATGAACAATGCTGAAATGTAGACAAGCACAAACTTGAAGGCTGAGGCTGGGAAAGGGTGAGGGAGGGAGGAGAGGTAGGGTTTCATGGTTGTAAATTTGCCATTTGTATGTCTGTGAGGTGTCAGGTTTCTCTATGTGAACTACTCATGGATCTTATTTGGTTCCTCTACTATACTCTCTCCCAGTGCCTCATCAGAAAATAGCTGGAAATAATCTAGTGGTATGAAAATACTGTCAGGACTGCTATACCATCATACATACCCATCTTTGCCCTAACAGACTGTGACCTCTCTTTCCACACTCTCCTCAGCTTGCCCAGGACCTTAGTCCCCTACCCACCTATGGCTCACTTTAGCTTCCATGGTTCCATCCACTGTCATGTCCACTCCTTGGTATCTAGAACACTTCACTTTCTTTAGGTTCTCTCCTTTCAGATTCACTTTCCAAACAGTCTTTCTCTCTACCCTGCTAAACTTGATCTTACTGTGTTGATTTTAAGTCAAAACATTCTCTTATCACACACTCTTTCAAACTCAGAAACCAGCTGCTGCAATTTTTTACTCGAATCTGCTGCCAGAGCCGCAAACAGCAACTGATTTACCTCCAAGGTCCCTCCTCCCCCAACAGACTTGACTGTGGACTTGTCCTTCTGTCTAAGATTGTCATATTCTGTTCCTTAACCATCCATTAACAGATTAAACAGCCATGGTGAAATCACACTCTTGCCACAGACCCACCTTCACATTTAACCACTCAAACTCGTTTCTTCCTACTCACACACACACTTTACTCTTTTGATAAAAATTTCTTTCCTTAAAGTAAATTTCCTCGTAAACCATGTATTCAGAACACCTTCCACAAAGCATCTCTATCAGTCATATCATATGCTTCCTTCAGATCCATAAATGCCATGGACAAATCATTCTGTTTCTATAAGTATTTATCATAAGATTCTTCAAAACAAACACCTGATCCATAAATGCTCTACCAATCATGAAGCCATACTGTTCATCCCATCTGTTGCTCTGTGCATACCACCATCTTAATCACCAAATCACCACTCTTCCATATAACTTAACAGGTACGCAGAACAAACTTATATCTCCACAGTTAGAATTAATCACCATTCTCCCACACAACTTAACAGGTACACTGAGCATACTTGTATCTCCACAATTCGAACACTCCTTGCCTTATACACTGGCACTATACAGGCATTCTGCCAATCCTCAGGCACCTCGCCATGAGCCATACATACATTAAAAGTCCCAACTTACCAGTCAACAATGCTGTCATATTCTTTCTTGAGAAATTTATTTGTTATCCCTTGCATTTCAGCTACCTTGCCACACTTCCTCTTATGCAAGGTTTTCACCACTGCTTTTCACCAAGCCACTTGCCATGACTCTCTCACTATGCATACCTCCACAACCCAAACACCCCATGTCCACCACCATATCATCTAACACAATCAGCAGTCCCTTCAAAATGCTCGAGAGAATTTAGGTTTCTTCCTTGCAGTAAAGAAATTTTAGGGCTCATACTTGTGGTCCAACTACAGCCTCATAAATGGAGGTTATTGCTTTTGTTTTAGGACCTGTATGTAATGTTTGAAAATGTTATCCCTTGGGGACCGTATTGTAGTGTCTATGTTCCTCCAAGAGGCGCATAATTATGTGACTGTTTAGTTATTTTCATTGATTATTGGTAACTGAGTGTAATTGGTTTTTGGTTTAATACTGGGATTACACTACAGTGAATACTGAATAATTGGCTATCTCCCCTCACTTAGGCTAGTTTGCCTTGATTATATGATCAAGTATCCGGAATACATTGTCATATGCAAACAAATATTTTGAGGTTAGAGAAACTTCAGTTTGTCCTTTGACTATGTTTGAATAGTGAAGACGTGTGTGCTAACCTGTCTATCCAGTCCTCAATTTTTCTTAAAGAATAGGCATTTTCAACTGAAGAACAAGCTGATGTGCCACCTGCAGTAGGACTGGCCTTCATCTGAGTTTAAGGTTAACTGCTTGGTAGTCAAGGCAGTGTCTTGCTTGATAGGAGGATTCATGTAAACTCATCTCAGGATTAGTGAGCTCTTAGTAACTAATCATTTGAAGAAGGGTTAACTATTCATATAAGTAGTTTGACATCCAATGCAATGATTGTCATTGCTGCTCTACTCTCTGAAAGGTCCTTACCATGTGCCTCTGTCAGTTTCATAATGCCCATTTACAGAAAGAAAACACTTTTGCTGTACCTCAAAACTTACCTTTTTATGAGTACTTAAGAACAATTATTCTTGATCTAAGGATAGTTTTTACTTTAAACTTTCTTTCATGGTTAGTCGTAATAGTGGTGAACACATTCCTGTTAAAAGACTAGTGCAGACGACAGCTTCATCTTCGCGACCTTCACGTTCTCCAACAAAGATAAGGCCACAAGAAGAATCCATCTCATCAACAAAGACTGAGATATCCAATGACAAAGCATCATTTTTACTGCTTGGACAGGTAGGACATTTGTGATTGTTAATTTGCAGAAGAATTTATATTTTTCATGTATTGTTATGTTGGGATGTTGTAGTGATAGTATAATGAAATTTTGAAATAGATGCAAGTAGTTGTAAAGGAATCTGGGGTCCAGATAATTTTTTATGTATATATAAGTAATATATGTCTTTTCCAATGCATAAAGCAGAATACTATATATACAATATTGTTATTATTATTATCATTATTATTATTATTATTATTTTATTTATTTTTATTTATTTATTACATAACTCCTGGAACCCATTCAAAAAATTTAGGGGATCCTGCAGCTTGAAGGCTGTGCTACACTCAATAGCAGGGACAGGATAGACTCCTTTAAAAGGAGAAGCACTGTGACGACACTGTACTATGTTTTGTCAACTGATGATGATACAGCCTTGCCAAAGGTCACTTTTCATTTGTGGTATAACCTCAAGAAGGTTGAGTCCAGTAACATCACATGTACAATAGTTCTTGAGCATTCTTTCACAAATTTTCCATGTAGTTGTAGGTTTTGAAGACTCATAAACAATACAGAAACATTTCACAAGAGGAATTTTTTCCTTTTGTCTTGTTATCAAATCATCAGTTTCTTGTTCTGTCTCCTACACTTTTTCTCCTTTTATTAACGATTTCCTTTCTTCCACAAATAACCAAAAGCACTTGTACGTTGCTGACTCAACACTGCATTCCTCCACATCTTTCAGTTCTGCTCCTTCTCTCTCTCGATCTGCATCTCATCTCAACACAACTTCCTCAATAAATTCAGACTTGGACAGGATATCTCAGTGGGATAGACAAAATCTGGTTAAACTTAATGCCTCCAAGACCCAGTTTCTACCCATCTCTCTATCGAGAACTCCTCACAACTTTCCTTTCTCCTTTGACAGTTCTGTTATTCCACCTCCTGACTCAATGAACATACTTGGTATTAATGTAACCCCACATTACAGAAATAGCCAAGTCTGCCTCTTAAGAAACTGGGAGTCCTGTTTAGATATTGAAATTTCTTTCATTCCAAACAGTTACTCCATTTATACAAATGATTGATCCGTCCTTGTATGGAGTACTGCTCTCACATCTGGGGTGGTTCTCGCTCTGCATCCTTACTTGACAGAGTTGAGTCAAAAGTGGTCTGACATATAAACTCTTCCATGCTAACTTCAAAACTTGACCATCTTGCTCTTTGCTGCAATGTTGGTTCACTTTCCCTACTTCAGTGGGTATGACTTTGGTTTTTGCTCCCAAGAACTTGCTGCTCCTGTGCCCCCACCACCTGCTAGACCATGCAATATTCAGCAAGCTGCTGCGTCACATGATTACTGTGTGGCCGTTGGCAACTCAAGGGTGGGTTGTTTTGATAACTGTTTCTTTCCCTACACCTTGAAGCTTCAGAACTCTCTACCCTCTCATTCTTTCCCAATAACTATAACCTGGCACTTTTTAAGACAGGTTTTTCACTTCCTCCAAAATTTGTAAATACTTTCCCTTGTCTCTCCTTTTCCCCTTTCATTAACCTCACTGTTTTTCAATTAAGGCTCAGCTTTGATGTGGACTTTTGTCTGTGACTGGAGCCTCCAATGTAAAAAAAAGTATGTATGATGAAAGTAAAGCAATTAATGTCATCCATTTACATTTTCGAAAAGCATTTGATGAGTTCCACATCAAAGGTTAATGACAAAAGTGAAGTAAAAGGTACAGATGGGGGTTGTACTTCCAGGGTTAGGATATTGGCTAATTGGCCATAAATAAAGAGTAGTGATTAATGGTGCGCCACATGGATCAGTCTTGAGACTGATCCTCTTTCTAATGTATGTAAATGATGCTGACAGTGAGCTGCACTGTAAGATAACAAAATTCACAGACAATACTAAGCTGGGAAATAAATCTAAAACAGAAATTGAACATCTGCAGCTTCAAACTGACATAGACAAACTGGGTTCACAGGAGACAAATGAATTTTAATACTGATAAGTGCCAAGTTAACACTTTGATAGTAAAAGTGAAAAGGCAAGCTACAGTATGAATTCTGTTGAGATACAATGAGGAAAAGGGCTTGGGGGTAATAATCTCGGGTGACCTAAAGCCGAGTAAACAATGCACAGAAGCAGTAAAAAGGGCGAACAAAATTCTTGGATTCATTGGTAAGGCTTTCAAATTTAGTTCTAGGGAAATCATCCTCAATCTTTTAAACTTACTGGTGTATCCCAATCTTGAATATTGTGTTCAGTTTTGGTAACCCTACTTGAGCAAAAACAAACAGAATGGAGAGAGTACAGAGGTGATTGACGAAGGTGATTCCTGGCCTGAGAAAATAATCCCATGAGAACTAACTAAAAGAATTACATTCATCTAGCTTAGAAAAGAGAAGGTTAAAAGGAGATTTAATAAAGGTATTCAAAATCATGAAAGCTTCAATAATCTTACTAAAAAGCTACTTAAGGATAGATTCATCTGATTTCAATCGAAGTAATGAGATATACTCATGGGCAAACATTTTACCTCAAATGAGGTGAAGTACTTTTTCTTCAACAAGATTGTTAATATTTGGAATGATTCCTCAATTATAGTAGCTGAGAGCAATACCATAATTATGTTTAAGCATAGACTTTATAAATATTTTGCTTCAAATCCACAAGTGACATTATCTGCACTTCCTTAGCTCTATGAAAAGTTTGTTAGTCTTCTTCGAAAAATGTGTACATCTTTCTGCTACTAGCACACTAATCCATGAGTTTCTGTTTTCTTCCATTATTACAAACAGCCTTGTTGACCTAATGGTCTGCCTATGTGTGAATTAATCTGCATTAAACTTAGTAGTGATTTTAAAGTAATATGGGGTCAAAACAATTGATCTTGGAAGGCACATCAATTCATAATATAGAAGTTTACAGAAAAACATGATTTGCTTAATGTAAGTTCACTTAGTATAATATTTTCTGGGTATGTATCTACTAAATTAAGTGGGGAATGCCCATATAAGCAATTGAACTCTACCACAGTAAATTATGGTAGCCCTAGCTGAGCCCAAAAAATTAGTCAACATAACATTTTTAAGCTTCATAACAACCAAAACAAATTAATCACCAAGGTGATATCACACACCCCTGCCGCAAACCAACTCGGAACCATTCACTCTCCTCTCTTCCTACTCGAACACATGCACTACACCCTTGATAAAAACTTCCCACTGCTTCTAGCATCTTTCCTTCCACACTGTATATTCTTAAGACCTTCCACAAGGCATCTCTATCAATCCTATGAAAAGCTTTCTCCAGATCCATAAGTGCCACATACAAATTCATCCATTTCTCTAAGTATTTCTCACACACATTCTTTGCAGCAAACACCTGATCCACATACCCTCTACCACTTCCGAAACCACACTGTTTCTCCCCAATCTGATGCTCTGTACATGCCTTCACTCTCTCAATCACTACCCTCCCATACAGCTTACCAAGTACACTCAAAAAAATTATACCTCTGTAGTTTGAACATTCACCTTTATCCCATTTGACTTTATACTATGGCACTATACATGCATCCTGCCAATCCTAAGGCACACCACCATGATACATACATACATTGAAAATCCTTAACAACAGTCACCCCTATTCTAAATAAATTCAACAGCAATGCCATCCACTCCAGCCACCTTGCCATATTTCATTCTCTGTAGAGCTTTCAAGGGCTTTCACCACCTCTTCTTCCTTCACCAAACCACTCTCCATTACTCTCTCACTTCACATACCATTCCGACTCAAAACACCCTACATCTACCACCCTATCATCAAACATATTCAACAGTCCTTCAAAGTACTCACTCCAGCTCCTCCTCACTTCATCACTACGTGTTACCACTTCCCCTTTTGCTCCCTTCATCGATGTTGCTATTTGTTCTCTTGTTTTTTGCACATTATTAACCTCCTTCCACAACATCTTATTCTCCCTATAGTTTACCGATACTCGCTCATCCCAACTCTCATTTGCCTGCTTTTTCAACCCCTGCACCTTCCTCTTGACCTCCAAGCACTTTCTCTTATGCTTTCCCCAATCATTTGCACTAATTCCCTGTAAGTAGTGGCCAAATGCCTTCCTTTCCTTATTCACTAGCAACTTTGCTTCTTCATCCCACCACTCACTACCTCCCACCTTTCGCATGCCACAAGCATCACATGCGATGCCAGCACTGCTTCCCTAAATACCTTCCATTCCTCACCCACTCCTCTTGCTTCATCTACTCTCACCTTTTGCCATTCAAACAAGTCTCTCTTCCAAGCTCACTTTCACCAGTCTCTTCTCCCTGATATTGTTTCCTCTTTTTCTAAAACTTCTACAAATCTTCACCCTTGCCTCAACAGATAGTGATCAGACATCCCACCAGCTGCCCCCTCTCGGTACATTTACATCCAAAAGTCTCTCTTTTGCACGCCTATCAATAAATACGTAATCCAATAATGCCGGCTGACCTTCTTTCCTACTCACATACATACAGTACCCGCGGAAAGTCTGAGGAATGGGTATAAAAAAAAACTAATTTTCTTTATTTTAGTACTTAGTGTGGCCGCCACGTGCCTTCAAAACAGCTTGTATGCGTCGCAGCATGGAGTCAGTAAGGTTTCTGCAGTAATCAAGGTCAATTCCGTTCAACCAGATGTCTCTGATGGCTTCAAGAAGG
>JAUTYZ010177609.1:0-10816 GCA_032273725.1 Panulirus interruptus
ACCAACCCCGCCCCCCCCCCACCCCAAGTACCACAGTCAACTGCCTCATTCTTCTCTTAGTTCACGTCGATAGCCTCCCGCCTGGCCTCCCACCATGTTTCTCTGAATTATCATCATAATTCCTTAACTGATTATCTATAATCCCTATCCTCGTATCCCTAACTGATAATCTTCAATAATCATCTTTACTGATAATCTTTATGCGAAATTGTTGGCGAATGCAGTGCCTCCCTCCACACTATCGCTCACCATCGTGTCGACACTTCTCCCTCGCACCCTCAGCAAACGCATCATCACTACTGCACCCTCAGCACCACTGGTCTCTCGGGTCAGGTCAGATGCTAGTTCAATGACGATGCATTTGACCGAGGTCAGACGCCTCTTCACCAGACAGTGTTTAGGGTGCCGATTGTTGGAGGAAGAAGTAAGAAGAAAAGTAAAGAAAGTAAAAACAATCTTTCCTAGGGAGGAAGCCCTTCTTATGAGAAAGTTTTCGTTGTAATTATTAACGTGTTTCCTGGGAATATGATAATTCCATTTGCTTAGGTGTTGCAAACTGGCTTTGTTTGTAGGTCGCAAAATATTTAGTCCTGGTGGAACGGTGAACTAGAAGTGTACCAAAAATGTAGCAAAGTCCTTGTTTTTAGAGAAGCGGGGGTGGGGGGGGTTGGCGGCGTGACTTCACAAGGTGATGGGGGTGGGAGGGTATGGTTGCTTGTCAAGGCCACAGGGGATCACTGACCCGCTGGAGGAAGGAATTACTTACTGTGTCTTGTTCTGGGTATTGGTGGTGGTGGGTCCGAGCCCGCGCTACTACTACTACTACTACTACTACTGCTGCTGCTGCTGGTGTGGTGGCACTTGGGAGGGACCTGGAGAAGGTGCGGGTGCTGAGTGAGAAGGTTTTGTGGAGCAGCAACAACTGATGCTGTTCACACACGGTAACAAGAGAAATATCCACGTATCACAGTGTAAAAATGCAGTAGAATATGGTACACTTACATGCTCTCATTACGGAATGATGGTAATGATGACTGGTAGATGCATGAAAGTGAAGTTTGTAAAGCTGTTGTGGAATACAATCCCTAGATATCTCAGTGGTGTAAGAATAGGTCTTCTGCATAACTGCAATCTAACTCGGTGTATAAAACTGTGTACTGAAGAAGTACATGAATTGTCTGACATCATCTAAGGGACTACATCACATAACGAAGACAGTAGATGATAGGAACATCGTACAGCTTTCTAGTGACATGACAATACTCAGCTGGAACGTCACGTCTACGGACATCGATGCTATATGTCTTACAGGAATGTCTAACCTCCTGGTAAACACCCACGTAAATTACGTAACCATAACTTACATAACCCGAGGATAGTAGACACTTGTGTAATGTATGGGAAACAGTCACTGATTCATGTACCCCTGACCTCCCAAGAGACTGGCGGATTCCAATACCACAGTATCAAGATAACACGTCGGTAATTCTCCTCTTAATGTACTAAATGCCTTTGCACCTGCCATCCTCCTCCATTACATAAATCTGCCTAAATTTATTCATACTGAACCTACTGTCCAAGCTGGTGGGACTGTGCCACACCCATAGCTCTTGAACGCATACAAAAACTCCAGACTGAGGTGAAGACTCTGTCAAATCTGCTACTGGAAGGGCTGGAAGTGCTGCCATTGTGATCCAGCCTAAAGGTAATAGATGAAAGGAGAATGCTAGAGTAAACATTTACGCATCTGCTTAGCCAACTGAATTGTTTGCCGTCATACCTTTCGCTCTTGGTCTTGCAGAAACCACAACCACAGAGGTTGGTTACCTCTTGATTCTATATCCAAAATCGGATCCCTGAGATCAGGGTGTAACCTGCTGGTCTCTGAAGCCAGTTACAGATATGTCTGCATTATTGGTAAAATTATTCCTTCCCTTATAGGCCTCCGGGAGCATGATATAGCTAATCCTTTAGCCATATTTGCATTGAACGAAGAGGCTGTTGAATACATTAGTTTGTCAGTTAGAATTCTTAAAACTGTAATTAGGAAGGAACTGACAGATATGTTTGAAGAAGAGACGAATTGATGTTCCTGGGATATCCAGTTTGCATCACAGTGAAATGTGTCAAGGAAAACATGTGAATTGAGAGTAACAAGATCAGAAGACTAACATATTGTCATTGCTATATTTAGACTAGGCTATAGGTACTTTTCGCGCGTAAGCTTATCAGAAGTTATTCATGTGAACTGGAAAGTTTGTGGCCGGATATATGGACATACTCTAGAACACTATGTTTACACTGAAAAATAGAGCCTTTTATGGATACGTTCAAACAAACCCTGCAAGAAATAGCACAACACCTTATTGTTAATAACTTTTTCCATTTAGCTGATGAATTTGCTGTATGAAAGATGGTAAGCTTATGTAATGGACCAACCTTGTAACAATTCATGTCATGATTATCTGGCCACAGGGGTCCGACCAAGACCTTTTTTGACCCCAGTAATCCTTCTGCGCCGCCGCCCAAGTGATGAGCGTGAGCGGCGCAGTAAACTAGCCACTTGGTAGCGGCAGAAATCAATATAGGTTTTTTTGTAGTTTATGTGGTTATTCTCTCTCTCTCTCTCTCTCTCTCTCTCTCTCTCTCTCTCTCTCTCTCTCTCTCTCTCTCTCTCTACGAGCGGGTGAGGTCACTACCGTACAGAGGAGCCTCAAGCGTGTGTTCTCCTGTCCCAGTGGCGCAATCGGTTAGCGCACGGTACTTATACGACAGTGTCTGAGCCATGCCGGGGTTGTGAGTTCGAGCCTCACCTGGGACACATGTTTTCCAGGCAACACCTGTGCTGCCAGCCTGGCTGGAGTCTACCCACGACACTATAAGACCAGCTCTTCCCAAAACATGTTTTCCTCGCGTCTGAAGCGGCGGTTTTATTGACCTGCGACGTGTCCGTGGCTGGGTGTGGTCAACCTCGCCTTGTACACCACAGTCGAAGTCAAAGACTCCAAAGCCCAAGAGCTGAAGGCTTCACAAGTGTGAGAAGCACTATTGTTCATCTCCTGCAGTACAGGATTGGCCGTGCGGAACTCAGCCTCCATGATTTTCAGAAGATTGTTGGCAATATTCACATACTGAAGACTTTGGCTGAATTTTTTACATTCACATTACTAATTCATTAATTTCCGTGCAGAATTTTGAACTGGTTGAACCCTATGTATGGAAGGTATGTACTTCAATGGTTTACATACGATGTTTGATGATATACACTGTTTATATATATGTATTCATATTTCCTTACAACTTGAGCCACAGAGAGTTACCGGACTCCGCCTGCTGGTGGTTTCGCCACGAGTGAAAAGTCACCTTCGGCGAGGTTGTATCAACGTGGTACAGTCTCGTCGAAGAACTTACTCCAATAGTCCATCGTTTCTATGCTACTGACTGTAGCGCAGCCGGGAAGGTGCAGGATACTCTGGAGAAGGGCTCCAGGGGTTATATGATAATAATAATAGTAATAATGATATTAAGAATGATAATAATAATAATAATAGACATGAGCCACGCGCATTATTACCTTTAAAACACTTCAGTAGAGCAGTAGCGATGTTAGGTCATCACCCTGACGCCTTTGTCACCATGTTGTCTTCTGCTGAGTTCGGTCCCGCTCGTCTGACCTTTGGTGACGTGAACCTTTCAGATTTTCGACACCCCGTTTCGTGGTGTGGAGCAGCTTGGCCGGCTGCCCGCCCAGCTGACTGACCTACATGTTCACGCCGTTGGACGACCTTCTGCAAGGTTCTCACGTGTTCGGCTGCGGGTCAGTGACGTGACGCGTGTTGGACCCGAGTTCCTCACCCACACGCTACGCATGACGCGTGCTGAGCTACAGCATCCTGGCTCCCCATCCTCACATGCTAGGCGTGACATGTGATAAATTATTGCATCCTTCTTCCTCGCCCTCACATACATACGCTTGACGCATGTTGAACTACCACATCCTAGTCCCTCATCTCACATAATACGCAGGACGCATGATGAATTACCACTTTCTATTTCCTCACTCTCGCATGACGCGTGCAGAACCACTACACATCGTGGTTCCCCATCCACACCTGCTACACATGACGCGTGCCGAGTTACCACAGCCTAGTGGGTCACAGTATACGTAAGACGTGTTGGACAACCACATCCTAGTTTCCTCACCTTCAAAGATTGCACGTGCCCGGGACGTGAGGCGTGCTGGTGCGTCGTAACTTGTGAGAGATAACTCGGGTGGAACAGTGGTGGTGTGGTTTGATAAGAGGCATCGCTGTTGTTGTGGGGTTGGTAGGATGCTGGCAAGATCCCAGAAGGGAGGGGAGGTATCAACGGAAAACGAAAGTTTGAAAATATTCTAAAGGGTCGTAGGTTTAATCTTTAATGGAGGTATTGCTACTTGAATAGTGAAGTTACTCTAGTCAGAACGGAGGCTTGGAAGAGTAGACGATATATTGTCGGCTTGAAATATACTGTTTGGTGTAATGGAAGCGCTGGTGGAGGGTTGCTTGATGGCGATAGATGGATCCATAGTTCAAAAGGTAGGCTTTGTTTGTTTATAATTCAAGCGTGCAACCGAAACTGTGTATTGGTGTAGCTGTTGCGTGTGCTGGATAAGGGCTTGCGAGGTGATACGGGAGTATTTGTAAGGGACTGGTAACAACACTTGCCTAAGAACGTCGATATCTTAATACATGGATAGCCAAGACTTACCCCATGAGCACGGCGCGCCGGTGCGATCCTTGAGCAGGCGTTACGACAACTGAGCTCAACGGTGCGACCGTTGGGTGTGATCAAAGCGTGACCTCTGAGGTCATTGTTTATCATACCCAAAGGGTCGAACCATCGTGCTTAGCGGGTTAATTAGGCATATTACAACCCAGTCACCTCTTTATGAAGTGCCTCATTTTGAGCTATTGATAGACAGCATTTGAGAATAGAGGATGACAGACTGGTGACACAAAGTCAAGGGGATTGATTACCAAAGCTCTTGTTTACGGAGAGACTGTAGTGTAGAGACTTTGGAGGGAAAGGTGAGGAGTGTCGTAGTGTTACCTTGGTCTCGAAATGGTCAGGAATGCAGGTGACAGTTCATGGCAGGCGGTGTGAAGTCAATGTTGTCCTTTATTCGTTTAAGGTCTTTAGATTGTAGATCATTGGGTATTGCAGGCAATGAAATCACCAAGATTGCAAACTTTGCACAAGTTTGATGATATGAAACCTTTGGCATTTTTAGAAGGATGGTATTGACAAAACACACGGACACTGGGGATTGAACAACAGCGGACTTCGACTGTGATCCTTTGTTTCAGGTTGGTGCTGATGGGTGACAGGGAAGGCCAAGGAGGATGTAACTATTATATTCTACTCAGGGATACATTTATGGAATAAACGAGTTTGAAAGAAGATAGTTTAGGAAGGCTGAAGGCCTCAGTTAGGGGAAAAAATGTAATTGTTTTTGGTTAGTGCTGAGCTGGACGATGTTACTAAGATGGTTTATGTAAGAAAGTCCTCTCCATTATCCCTTTGCTACCTCGATGTGTATGTGGAAAAGGGGAGAACAAGTCATGACCCAAGTAAAAGGTAAAAAAAAAAGATAGTATATCAAACCGACTGGTATTTTTCTAAGAAATAAACAAGAGAAAAGTGAAAGGCCTGCAGTGATAACAAGTTTTGTAGGATGAGGTTCGGGTCGGAACTGGCTACGACCCGGGAAACCAGCGGGGAGTCCGACGGTATCAAGGACCCTCTCAAAAGTCTCGAGTTGGCTTCACCATTTTACTGTTGGTGGATGGTCAGCGTTCTCCCGTGTGGTGTAGGTCCAGGACCATCTTGTGATCGTAATGTAGTACCGTCTCTGGTACCTGTGCCTCTAACCATCACCACTTTGAAAGATACAAAGGTACATTTAATAAGATTATTGAATGAGAAGGAAAACAAGGCGTTGGCTGGCCTGATTGGTAAAAAAACTGAAGGTTCTGATCTTTTTCAAATGATGATGTGTCATTGTGGCATACTGCCGGGAAGCTCTTGTGAGGGTGAAGCCATCAGGGAGGTTAATGCAAGGTTCCTTCCTTAACGTGGTGGTCCTCCCGCGGCCGTACTTTGATGGGCTTCCGTGGCGTAGCCTGTGGTTTTCCTCCATTTTGAGGAGAGTAATGCAGACGACATACGACCCCATGGGGTTTTAGGTCCGAGTCGTGAAACGCAACGTCGCTGGTGATGTTATCGCTAGTTACGTGGCAGGCAAGTGGTCCAGATATGTTGGGGCCCCCACTGACGTAGGTGCTCCTGAAGCAGCTGAGTTAGTGGTTACGGTGGGGGCGGAAGACCTGACGCAACTCCCCGATAGGAGGTATGGTGGGTGGGTGATGAGGCGTATCGCTGGTGCTTGCTGTGTCTCCTCCACCTGCTGCTGCTGGTCCCAGGTAGGTGAAAGTCCTGAACTGTCTTGCATTGGCCTCTACTCGCCGTCTCCGTCAACAATCCGCGCCACCACCACCACCACTACTGCCACCTCCCTCCACCCATCCTACCCGTGCAGTCAGTCATGTTAGGCTAAACACCGCCACACTGGTTGCTTGTTGATATTCACTTAACGACGGACCATCATCCTTGCGCTTGAACCTTCCTTCAGAACCTTTCTCGTGAACCCTTCACCCCCTCGAGCCTTTCTCTCTTGATCCTTCCTCCTGAACCACCCACACAACGAACACACAACCACTCAGCCAACCACACAGACCTGACGTGGCTGAACAGGTCAGACGAGGTCCAAGTGAGCTTAGACTAATGTCAAATAACCTTGGGTTTTTGTGGTTTAAGTAATGATAGTTGTGTAATATGGCAATAAATAGACGGGGGAGGAGGACAACCTGGTCTCGGAGCTTAGGTGTGAGTATGTATTTGAACTTTGATCATTTGGTAATAGGGTAAGAGACCAGTGTCGTGCGCAATGTGTCCTCTCTCCTGCAGGAGAAAACGCCCCTAGGCCGCCGGCTCGCCGGCAGTCTGCTTATAATTCGAACAAGGTCGTTAAACGGTCGCCCGTCTGATCGTAACACTAGATGTCAGCATCTTTATCAGATTTGACTTTCAGATCCGTCGTAGGTATTTTTCTCCGCTCTCATGACAAAGTTACTCGTTATTTTGCTGAGAACTGGGAGCTATATGGTTGTCCACCGTCAGGGCGAGCTGCGGTGTTGTCATGTGTGAGGCGAGTGTTTGTCGGTGGAGAGGCTGGGGGCGGATGATGGCTGGCTGATGATGCTTTTGGCTCAAACACTCGGCAGAAGACCTGGAAAATAGAGCCAGTTTTTGTTCTTTATATATATATCTTGACGTGTGGCATGAGATTCTGGTTTGACGCCAATTAGCTGATGAATTCGACGAACTTGGGCAAGCTTGGTATATTTGTTTAACACACATGAAGTCTTCGGACCATGCAGGCTTAATGTTTACTTCATTTTCTTATGAATTGTTGTTGGGTTTGGGGGGGAAAAGGACAGAACCTTGAGGGACACCGCTATTGATGGAGAAAAGAGGGGAGGCTGATCTATCAACTACCATCTTGAACTGTACTGTTCGTTTGTTTCTAGAGCTATGTCCTGTTTTTTCTACCATGCAAGCATGGTTGAGTATGGATTTTTAAAAGCAGATGAGATCATTTGAGATGAACCAGTTACTAACACAGCGCTTTAACAGTGTCTCTTAGTTCTTTTAGTAAATCACACACACACACGTGAAGCATTGATATCAGTAAATTCGCTAGAAAAATAAAAACACACAAGCTCCAAGCTTTCGATTGTCATCTCAAGCCATTTTTCAAGAATAAAGGATCATCCTTGAAAATGGCTTGATATACAGTCGAAAGCTTGGAGCTTCTGTATATATATTTTCCAGCGATATTTCTCATGTCAGTCTCTCTTAGACGAAAGCATTTAGTAGAAATCATTGCATGTTTCAAATTGAACGATGACATGCATTTCTGGTTATGAGGCAATACTCGGGAATTAGTCTATTTTTGCCCAAACCTCCCCCTACCTGCGCCAGACTCCAGTGACGAAGAAAAGTTTCACCTAATTGTTGTGAAATATGGGAAAGGACAGCGCTCACGTTTCCTAAACAAGTGTCCGGGGTGAGAGCGGCGAGTCACGGCCACGTCCGGAAGGTTGGTTTGTCTAGTTAATGCTCATGATTTTCGCTCGGTATTGTATACTCTGGTGGTGTTTAGCGTGTTATTTATGGTAACAGTCCATTGTATATGGTTCGCTGCGGCGATACCGGTGCTTATGACGTAACATTCCCGGCGGTTATCGCTTTTGGTGATTGTCGTTTGGTGTGATTGGTGAGGATCGACACTTTATTCCGACACAACATAGATCCGAGGTATCAGTGTTCCGAAACATCGTATAATCGAAGCATCATTTTTCCAAAACATCATTGACCCGAATCATCATTCCGAAACATCATAAATCGGAAACATCATTATTCTGCACCGAAACAACTTAGGTCCGAAATAACATTATTTCAAATCGTAGATACGAAGCATCTTTATCCGAAACATAGTACCGAAGCATCTTTATCCGAAACATCATAGATCCGAAGCATCAATATTATAAAATATCATCGTAAATCCGAAGCATCACTTCGGATTTACCATTCCGGTTTACCATCCACCCCCCAGTATAAGCTCGGCAATCAAAAACATGTTTTTCGGTCAGTTGGGGGTTCTCGAAAGCTTTGCATTAATGATATTTCGGAACATCATGGTGTGTCTGCGGATGAAGTGGATTTTTTCTCTGGTTGGATATACTTCAATGAATTCGGTGATTTTTTGGTAATGAATTATATTCGTGGCTTCATTTGTGTTGTCTCTTAGTAAATGATTTTCATACTCGCTGATTAAGTAATTTTGTCTAATAATGAATAATTATACTGATGGATTCAGTAATATTGTCTAATAGCATATATTTATATTCATGGATTCAGTAACTTGTTTATTAGTGACTCTGTTCCTGGATTGTTATAGTACCACCTGTAATATATATTAAGTTATATGTGTACGTTCGGTAATTTGTGCAGTGTTATAGATAAGAATGACACTAATAGATTCAGTGCTTGTGTCTAAAATAACAGCTTGGCGAAACGTCGTCTGTAAACATTTTCGCCGGAGAGTAAAGCATCCGCAGCAGCGAGATCTTTGGACCATTGTCTCCTAGATGTCCGAACTGGTTCGTAATAATATAGCAATCCGTGGGATGAAAAAAAAAAAAGGAGTACCCGGTGTGGGTTTCTTAGGTTGTTGCGTATACTGACAACCAGTTGAACCGGAAACATGAAAATCCTTTGGTTGTAAAGAGCTGGCTGTAGTGTCAAGAGGAAAGCGGGCAGCCGGAGGCTTGCCTCCCGTGATTCTTTGGGTAAAAACGGTGTGTATTAGAGCGGAAACTCGACACATTGTGGCGTTAGATCTAGCTGAGGAGTCGTTGAGACGAGAGGCTGGTTGCTGGTGGAACCCTGTGCTGCGGGGGTCAGGATGAAGGGAGCGTTCAGCTACCGCGAGATGTGAGTGGCCAAAGTAATATATTCCGTATGCATCAAATTTTAAAAGTTGGCAAAATATATAATTTGGTCTTCGGTGATTATTTAAGGCAACTAGATCATCAAGGATTTGTTTATACCGTGTGTGGAGTGCAGTGAGTGAGTTGGCAGTGTTGGAAGGCCTTGAGGGAGAGGAGTGTAGGAGTGAGCAGGTTGGCGGGCGCCATGACCAGTAAGGTTAGTCTGGGGGCCGGCCGACATTACACCCGGCCGAGGACTCTGTCTGTACCCGACACACCAAGACTCGAGTCCTCGAGAAGGGAGGTCCTGGTCAGTTGGTTGGTTAGTTGGGGCTTTGTGCTCTCAACTGCCAAGGATCAATTAAAGCCGTCAGTGTTCAGTTATCACTACCGCCCCCAAAAAAATCGTTTAATACCCTTTTTATGCATTTAAGAACCTTGGATAATTTACCTTAAAGATAATTCTAAACCCACATACACTCGCGTCCATACTTGGTGTTAATAATAAGTACTGACTTGCAGCGTAGCCAGCACACTAGTTTATCAGGGAGTTTACGGCCCCTCCTTGCGTGTCAAGACTCCTTGTGATTACATGTTACAGGATGTGATAAGATAGCTGTAATTCTGCCGGAAGTCAGCTCGGGGCTTACCAGTAACTAGTTTTTCAGAAAATATAGAGTAAATGATGAGATAGAATAGTTTGTAGTCTACCTTACACAACATAATGTATACCTTATATATTGCACAGTACGGTACTTGCATAATACTTTTGAGATTTCTTGATACTTTTTGTGTATGGAAATGAACCACTGTATAACATTATGCTGGAAATTATACCAAAATGATAGATGGCGACACCGTTCTAGACCACCTCTGCAGTGTTTTCACATTGGTTGGCAGTGCCAAGCTTTTTTACTCGGCGTGTACTGATGTCACACGCTGAATATTGATAGGGAAGGCGAGACTGGTGATTGTCATGAGATATGTGTGTACGCCCACTGGGTTCATAGGCAGCGATAACCTCTGTATACAGAGTTTCGGTCATAGTTTGAGTGGTACCAACGTGGTACCAAAGTTTAATATACTTTACATAATCGTTGTTCATGATGATGAAATTCTCTCTTAATCCATGTGCATTTGTTGAGCCTGTTGGAATTGTGGTGTGGGACATTGTTTGTTAGCCAGGGCCTCGGCGAGAGAGAGGGGGGGGGGGGGGGAGG
>JAUTYZ010177720.1:0-10814 GCA_032273725.1 Panulirus interruptus
AGAATTAAGATTGGGTTATCAGTATTAAGAGTATGAGCATACCAACAAGTACACACCATGGTACATATCTCAGAATATAAGGAAAGAAGCACTGAGTTAGCCCAATACCTGCAGAGCAAGGAAAAGTTCTGTTGACTGACAGCTCCCTTACCCCAAGCACAAATGACAAGAAAATGCATGGACAAATACATAATTATAAATGATTGGTCACAGTGAAAGAAGTCCTCACTATGAGTTTCACCTAGCAGGAAATGAGATGTAGGAATCTGGTTGTGAGAAGGACTTGTGAGTTGACATCATTCCTAACCTGTAGCCAAAGTCCTCCCACCATAGGAGAATGGTTAAGAAGTCCGAACATCTGCTAGCAAATACCAGAAATATATTCAAGTATATGTATAAAAAAAAGGTCCAGAGAAAAGCAACAAAGATAGTACTGGTAATACAAGAGCTGAGTCACATGAAAAGGTTAGAGGCCTTCAATTTGCCTCCTTGGAAGACAGATGAGTGAGGGGTGACCTGAACATATGTAAATAGGTAAAAACACATAAGTGGAGGCCACGTATGATTCCCTTAAATCCAGCACAATGAAGCCAGCACTGAAGGGCTGCTTGGCTTATGAACAAATAATCAAGTCAGCATATTATTAATGGCATATGGTGCCCTATAGCTTCATAGAGAGGTTCTGTTTCTTTTATATCTACTATATTCCAAGGTTTCTGAGAGTAAATACTGTTCAGAATTAAGGATGCTACAAATTCTGCATGGAACTACAAACCTGCATCATGGCTGGATTAGCTCGATCGTAGTTTTTCCTGCTGGGCATCCTACGACCTAGTTTGCTACAAAGGAGCGTCAGAGTCACAGAGTCAACCTAGAAATTAAAACAATAATGATTTGCCAATGAATTATGGATAAAAAATGAATACAGTATAGTACATGTTAAATATCATTTACAAAGGTGACCCAAATCTTATGATCTTAAAATTATCCTCAAAAGTCAACATGTCATGTAATCTTTGGAATGATTTCCATCACAATTGTATGAAAAAGTATTAACTTGCAAAATATGAAACTGCTGTTATATGTCTTGAACATTACAGTGATACACTTATGTTCTGTGCAGGCAGTTCAACTGACAAAAAAATAAGTTTTTTGACCTATCATTCCAGACTTAATGCTATTTGCACCTGTGTAAGAGAAATTATCTATACTGTCTTGAACTTAGAGAACTTGCTACAGTAATTTGAGTATTACAAGTTAAATTTTTCTTCATAATAGAGGGATGAAATATTAGTGTTGTCTAAAACCCTGAACACTGCATCAGTACGGTGTACTGCTGGTGACATGACACTCACTGCCTCCCTGTCGATGCGACCCTTCACATAGATCATCCCTCGGTTGTCTGAAGTTCGATTCACACCAAACAGACCACCATCATTCCCATCTATAGATATAAAGCACTTTATAATACTCAGCTGTGCAAGTGGATTACACATGATATGTTTTTTGCAACCTGATGGGTAAAATATAATTTGACATAGTGTCAATTCATATGTAAAAGTAAACAACACTTTTATTTGTTATTCGAGAAAATAGATATATGCTTAAGTTATAATTTTTATTTACACCCATGACATGTATAATTCTGAAAAACAACTCTTAGGTGAAGAGAATATCTATATAGTCTAGATTTTTTCTTTCTTTTTAAGTGGGTGTACAGTCCTTTGCACTGCATGAACACCAGACAAATCAGCACTAATATATACCTAAAACATAACCTTTTAACATCCTTTGTGTTTTCAGTCTTTGTCTATGTTCTTCCAGTCTTTCCTCTAAACTCTTATATACTTTCCCTTTTCACTTTACTTTGGCCCAGTTGTGGTTCCAAAGTGCCATCCATTCCTCATCCTACTGGTGAATATGTTCTGCTCCCAAACAGCACCAGATACTGGTTTTTACATTTCAACTCACAGGTGATGAGGTAGTCGATGAGGGAGTTGTCTCCAATATCGTTGTCCACAGCTGACACATGGCCCACTACTGTGCCTATAGCTGCCTCCTCCTCCACTTCCAGCTCCAGCGGTTCATCTCCCTGCAGAGTTTAGATATCTAACTGGTCAGGGAATTGTAAAATACTGCAGAGAAGGGGAAAGATTTATGTGCACACACATTGTGACTATATCAACTTATATGGTAAAAAGCTGTAGGAAACAAGAGAAGATTAATATCCCAGCCCAAAGAGCTCAGGTATTAAATAAAAATGGAAATAAGTCCAAATTATCCATCGAGTTCAAAAAAACACAAGTTCTCACAGGAAGCCTGACAAAAACTGGGGCATTGTCATCAGCATCAGTGACATTAATGAGAAGGAGTCGTGAGGCAAGTTGTGGAGGACGACCCAGGTCCTGTGCTACTACCACCACTGTGTACTGCGCCCTTGTCTCACGATCGAGCTCCACCCGTGTAGTAATCATACCAGTCGTTGGGTCTGCATAAAACCGTTAAAATGCTGAAATACTGCTAACTTATATTACAGGTAATATATTCCCATGTCTTTTGTATGATAATATAGTAAAATAAATATTCTTAAGCCAGTTTGAATCTCAACCTGAAAGAAGCCCATCAAATGTGATTGGGTTTGCTCAGTCTTCTTAAGATCTGATGTTCCTAAGTAGGATGACAAAGTGATTTATATAAGGCTGGATTACTTTGTAAATTACTTTACTGTAAAAAGAGAGAAGTCCCAATTCACCACCTAATGTATACAGCTTTTGTAAATGGTACAACACAATGCATTAGTAAAATCACCAGCACTGCACTAACCAATCTCAAACACCCCATCATCACTGCCCTCATCAAGGAAAGAGTAGACAATCTTGCCATTGGGTGTTGTGGGGTCATCTGGGTCCTTTGCCTCCACCTGGAACACTGCTGTCCCTACCTTCGAGTTCTGCAGGCAGGAGATCAATCATAGTTTTTAAGGAAAATGATGTAGAATAATGCAAAGCTGGAGCAGCAGTTCATTACTTATGCATTTTCAGCTGCTAAGTCCTCTTATAAAATATGATAAATCTATCATACAATTTGTTTATGAGAGACAAGGGAAAATCAATTCTTGTTCTTACCTTAGTATAAAATTTTTCACAGATATAACCTGAGAGTTTTTGGTGATTACGGTGAGTTATCAAGTCAGTAAAAAATGCAGAGAAAGGTCTTCCTCTCCATACTGTGTTCTTTAATCCTCAGAAAAGTCCTATGATTTTTTATTATGCTTCTTGTGGAAGGAACATAACAATATATCAAGTGTTTAGTTTACAGCACAGAATTATCAAGTAAAATGGAATCAGAATTTGCATGCCTACCTCCATAACATTTGCTCCCTCATTAGGTGCAGGACTTATAAATGTAGGGACACCATCGTTGGTTGAAACATCTCCAATGAAGAGTCTGATGGTAGCCTCAGAGTACTGCTGTGGTGAGCCTTGGTCTAGTGCCCGCACCTTTAGTTCATAGTGCTCAGTGCGGCCCTTTCCACTGAGTGGGGCTAGCACTGACAACACTCCACTCTCAGGGTCCAGGGAGAAGAGTCCTGTCATGGGATAGAACACCATCATGAGGCCTCTAAGAGTTCTTTTACTTTGAAGGTGGTGACTAATGATACTTCTAGTATTCACTCTTACTCTCATACTACACATTGTAGAAATAGATAAACATTTTGCATGGAGACAGTTTATTTTGAAAGCTTAATAAACAAAATATATAAATTCCATTTGACCACTGTAAGTTATTTCTTTATGAGCACAAAAGGGTCATGATTACATGGTCTGAAACATATTGAATTTAAGCATAAACCAGTAGCAGCTAATTATGTCTTTTTAAGGCATGATGATATTTCCAAGCAGAATCAATTTATCAAAAAAAAAATACATAAATGAAATGTTTATGCCTATATAGTAATAATAATTAGATGAAGTACAATATGGATTAGTAATTACAAGTGCTATAATTGATAAAAATATATATGAGACTAATGCAGCTCACCATCAACCTCTCCCTGTGGCTCTGGAAGCTGGTAGCGGACAAGGCCATTGACACCAAGGTCAGGGTCAGTAGCCAGCACATTGGTGATAGTGCTGCCAACCACCGTGTTCTCTGCCACCACCGCTGTGTACGATGACTCACTCCACCTTGGTGATTCATCATTCACATCAGTCAGCTCGATCTCAACCTGGTAGGTCATAACTATTTAGTCAAACTTTTATATTTAGTCATATCTGTATCAAAAAGAGAATGTGTGCCATTCTTATAAAGGCGTAGCATTATCTTTCCTAATCATATTTAATCAAATGACCAAATGGTCATATGCAAATCCCTCCATAGAGTTCATGGTTCCACATGGCAAGACACATAAAAAATGTAGAATGTTGATATAACTGTAGAAGTACGAAGAACAAGAAGAATTCCTCTGAACTTGGTAAAAATCACTTGCATAAGGCTCATATGAGTCAAAGCTTATAGTTTCAACATTTACAACAGTAGGTTTCATTCAACAAGCCTGCTGATCATATACTGACAATAACAGTGGTTTTGCGCTGGCTGATGCCACCCATGGGTGTGTCATGGGCAGTGACTTCCAGTGTAATGGTGGGTGTTGTCTCTCGATCCAACTGAGCCCCACGTGCCACAACGATCTACCAATATAAGATGAAAAAAAAAATCGTTTGGTAAATAGTATTTCATTTACAGGGAATTGTGTGGGGAAAAGAAGAAATTTAAGGAAGTAGCGCTTACATGTGTGGGAGAATGTCTGGCATGCAGAAGGTGGAATGTGAGCACGCGAGAAAGGATGAGTGTTGGGATGTGGAGTTGTTAGTGAAAGAGAAAAGAGAGGTAGCTCTAGTGGCAGTCTCAGATAAGAAACTACAGAAGCAGGTGTCTGAGTTCAGGAGAGTGTGTGAAAGGAGGAAGTTGAGAATTAATATGAATAAAAGTAAGGTAATTAGGATTAGGAGGGAAGAGAGACAAGTCAGTTCGACAGTGAGTTTGATTGGAGTGAAACTCGAACAAGCAAAGTGTTTTAGATACATGGGGGTGGAAATGGCAGCAGATGGACTATGGGAGCCAAAGTGACCATGGAATGGGTGCAGAGGTAAAGGTTCAGGGTGCATTAAGGAGTGTATGGGAGGGTAAAGATGGGTATGCTTGATATTACAGGAGTTCTGACAGTGCTGTATGGATGCCAAGTGTGTATCCTCAATAATAAAGTACATAAGAGGGTGAATGTTTGGGAATCGAAGTGCCTGAAGGCAGTGTGTGGTGTTAAGAGGGTTGGTAGAGTAAGAAATGACAGGGTTAGAAAAGTGTGGCAGTAAGAAGAGTAGGGTTAAGAAAGCTTAAGGGGGTGTGCTAAAATGGTTTGGACACAAGATGCTTCAAGTTATTAGTGCCTGAACACATAGGACAGTGTGGGGCATGCTTGGGATAGATTGAACTGTGGCAATAAGGTATACAGGGAACAAAGCAGTGTCAGTGAGCTAAAACAGGGAATTCAGAGGAGACCATGGAAAGGTGTGAGGGGCTTGGCTGTGGACAGGGGTGAATCTGGTTTTGGTGCATTATACATGACACCTAGAGAGTGGATGTGAGCATATGAGGCCATTCTTTGTGTATTCCTGGCACAACCTTGCTAATGCAGGATATGGCAAACAAGCATAAGAAAAATATACAGAGTACTTTTCAATTGTGACACTTGAAGGAAAAACTTTCCAAGTTTCAGCATCTAGCATACTGTACAATAAAACAGACCTCTTTATTTCTAAAATCAAAAGTAATATATGGTAAAATGTATTCATGACAAAAACAAATAACTTTAATATAATAAAAAATGTAGTATGAAATATTGGGCAAATTTTATGTAGTATTTATAACCACAAGAAAATAGAGATGAATGAAACAGACCTCGCCTTTGGTTTCATTGATAACAAAGAGGAGTGCCCCCTCGCCACCGAGGGTGTAGGTGACTATTCCATGGTCTCCAGTATCTGGATCTGTTGCCTTTACTGTTAAGACAGACTTGGGGAAGCGGGCATCCTCTGTCAGTCGAGTATGGTATTCCTGTGGTAAGTAATGTAAGTGGCTGTGTTTGCTAATTTGTCAAATTACATAGATAAATTAAACTGGATATCTATAAAAAAAATTTATACATAAGATATTATGGAAATAATGTTATATATAAACAGATATTCACTAGTCCTTTACAATGAATGATAAATCCTCACATTTTCTGTGAATATTGGGCTGTTGTCATTAACATCTTCAATGTTGACAGTGACAGAGGCCTGGCTGGAGCGCTCACCAGCAATGGC
This sequence comes from Panulirus interruptus, assembly GCA_032273725.1. Lineage (NCBI taxonomy): Eukaryota > Metazoa > Arthropoda > Malacostraca > Decapoda > Palinuridae > Panulirus > Panulirus interruptus. The sequence continues at coordinate 6,366 of JAUTYZ010177720.1, forward strand.
CAGCACCTGCAGCGATGTTGTCTGAAGACAAAATATCTTTGTGTACCATATCATAACATAAAATTTAGTAAACTTACTGTTCTGAAATAATTGATATGAACTCCCTAAAGAAAAAAAACTGATTATAGACAGCCAAACAGCAATTTTCCCAGTTATTGTACATCATTTGTATTAGTTTTCACTGATACACAGCAAAATATTATTTTTGTTTATGCTTCCTGGATAATTTTCAGAGGTTTTTGTTGAAGCAAAAATTAGAACACACCAGAATATTTGGTAAAATTAGTCTCAGAAAATATTTAATGACATTGTTTTGTGGCGGTATAAGAACAGCCACACATTAACAACTTAATAACAGCCATACCCTAACAATATAAGAACAGCCACACCCTAACAATAAAAGAATAGCCACACACTAACAGAAATTAAATACTAAACACTTTTTTTACCACCCTCAGTGAAGAAACTCTAAAAGTGACTATTCAAAGAACTATAAAAACAAATTCTAGCAACTGTCTGCTACAGCTCTAAACAATTCTTTTTCATGTTCTTATGACTATTTAAGATGTTTACTCCTGCCTTACAACTTACTTTAGTCTCTGAGGCTTCATAATCAAGGCGGGAATTGAGTGAGACCTGGCCAGTAATGGGAGCTACCGTAAACATGTCCTCAGGGTCTGACCCAGACACCTTCTCGTAACGCCGTACTGGTTGACCTGATCACAGATTTGCATAATCTTGATTAGTAGAAAACATGAAGGGGAAAAAAGTCACCACAGCAAATTGATAAGACATACTATGGTAAGGGTTTTCTTATACAAAATGTACATGATGCGCATTAACGTGATAGGATTTAATCATAATGATATGTTCTCACAAAGATAAATACAACATTTTTTTATGAATACAACAGCTGATAAGAATGACAGGTTTGGCCTTCCCCTTTATCCTTTATATATCTAATGATATTTCCTACAGCCTTGCATCCTTTATGATTACATTCTTTAATAATGTAATTTTAGAAACTCTTTCAGTCTCTATGCCAGAAAAAAAATATCCAAAGTACAATATTTCAAGCTGAAAATATAATAGATACAAATTTAAATCAATCGTGACACAAGAATAATGCAAGAGTGTGTGATGGCCTCAAAAGCTGTAAGTGAATAAAGAACTCAAAATTCACTGTTGAAACTAAACTAGAGATTAAGTGAAGGTGTTGACAATGAATTAAAGAAGTACATCAAAGATGTAGAGTGGCAAGGACATCTGTGAAAGACTGTCTGATTTAAATATGATGCTTGTAAAGTAGGTAAAACTGAAGATAATGATCACATATGAGCTATGAGTGATTATGAGTTTTCAAAAATGATACTAGCAGCTTTAAACTCTGAGTAGTCCATTAGCTTTTGATGTACAAACATCTGAGAAGGCAAGATTGATAGATTTTTTCAAAATGAAAAGAAGTAAGAAACAGAAAGCTATAAACAGTATATCTATTCTCATAACCTTCAGCAGCATCTGAACAATATGACACACTTAACATACCCTCACATATTCACATCTTACTGTGAAAAAACAATATACTTCATGAAGTTCATTAAGACAATTTGTAAAATGAATATGGTTAGACAACAATGGGCAGACAGATGATAGGAACCTGTGACAGGATCTTTAGCTGCAACAGAGAAGACAACAGTGCCAGGATCTTGCTCCTCTTTGACAGTAACCTCCAGCTGGGGGCGGGCTGGGGTCCAAGGAGGTGCAAAGATTGGGTTTTGGTTGCTAAAGGCCTGCACGTAGATTGTTACTTCAGCTGTGGATGGGAAAGACAAATATCATGATTGATATAAACATAGATTCTTGTTATTTGTCCAATACTTTATAGATTATGCAAACTGTGTAGTAGAATGAAGATAAGTAAACTGAAAGGTTTCATAAGTAGTTGAAAAAAATTTTGCAAAGAGAAGTAAGTGGTGTTAATATAAATGTGGAAACTCATGTTACAGTTTAATGAAATGGGCATGGAATCCTTTAGCGGATGGGTATTCCACATGGGATACTCAATTCACATTGTTTTGAATTATGAAAACTCATAGTCTTACCCATTAAAGTGACAAGGATGAACAATATATGAGTGATTTGATAGGCTGTACATACCAGATCCACCCTATGCATTTGGGAGCAGATTTAATGATGATAGATACATAGACAGATAGATATATTGAAAAATAACTTTCTTTTGTCATGCTGAAGACATTCTGGAATACTCTTGTTCTTTACAAATAAATATCATCTCTTGGAGGAAATTTTCTTTGGCAACTTTTCAACATAATATATAATGCATGTGTTTTACCATATCCTACTGCCTCCATTAAGTTTCTGTAGCATCTTTTCCATTTAGGAATGGAATATTTATGAGTAGTGGAAAGTGCTGGTGGTGGTACCTGTGTCATTCTGGTGGGCAAAAGCAAGAGAAGCATTCTGGTCAGACACAGTGATAGTGAGGATGATGACAGCTGCTGCATTGTGGTCCAGGGTTCCTGACACCTCCACTTCACCTGTTGTCTCATTTATGCTGCAACAACACAAAATACATTTACTTGCTTTTTATGGCAATATTCTTTTATGTTTTACAGATTCTTTCTACAGAATTTTACCTACATTTATTGCACCTACTTTGTACAGCATCATCTTCATTTACAGTAAATATAAAGCGTGAATATCTTTTACTCACATCATTCGCATTAACTGAAGTGTTTGAACTGAAGTAAGTGTTTTTCAGCTGTTACTTTGTAATAATAAAAATTTAATAACATTAATCACAAACTGTATAGAACACAAATGTTTTACAGCATTGTCACTGCCTGTATTCGATAAAATTCTACAGTAACAATTCAATATACATCTTAAGTAAAATCAAGAGTGTTGTTCAGCATGGTATATATTTAATGTTTATAGCAACTTTCTGCACCTTACAAGTTGTTTAACTACATTACCTGTATTATATCTTATGCATGAACGTGATAAATATCCGTGAAATTCTTAAATACTCTATATGTACAACACGTAGCAATATTTTACTGAAAATTTTGTAATTATCCTATAAGCAATCTTTATTTCTTTCATATATCAGATTATTATGTCTGAATGACAGAAAAATTTGCAGATATTACTCTGTCCTTAAAGATACTGGGTGTTGATAGGGCCACACAACACCAGGCTGTTGAACTGGGTTACTAGTTCTACTGTAATGATACTCCTTGGATGTATTCTAACAGATTTTCCATATGTTCTGTAAAAACATGGTCTCCTCTGATTTCCTCATTACAGTGCTTAGCATTCCTTTATTTGCTTGGTACCAGAACACAACCAGCAACCCCTATTGCAGAATATAACGTGCTATCACTGCAGGAAGATGTAGCCAAAATCCCCTGTGGCAGCATTTAACCCACAGATAGTATAAGAAAACATGTCCCAGAGAAACTGTAGCAGAATGTATTTCAAAGCCCGAGTAGCATGAAGTACCCTACAGACCAACCAGGAAATGTCAGTTTCCCTTAAGGCAGAACCTACCACAGCATCCCTACAGCAGAACATTCCCACCATCTTCTTCAGCGCAATATATTCTACTAAGTCTACAACAGTCCCTGTAACAGAGAGAGCCTTACACATTGCAGCAAATCAGCCAAAAGAAATCCTTCAGCTACATGCATGCCACAGCCTCTGCAACAGAACCCATCTTATGGTCCCTGTAACAAAACATCGCATACAACCCCTGTAAAAGTATACAATGCAGCCCCTGCATCAGGATATACTTGCACATGGACACACTGTACCTGAAGGCACTAAGGTAGTCATAGGGTGAGGAAGGGTTGAGAGTCACACCAGTCTTGTCTCTGGCCATGACAGGCTGCGTAATTTCATACAACAGATCAGCATCCACGTCTGGATCTGTTGCCCTTACTTTTAGCACCTTCTCTCCCACCGGCATCCGCTCACTCACATACTGCACATAGGAGTCCTGCAGCAAAGTGGCACAAAGCTGGTAATGTCATATGAAAAAGAGTTCTGCTCTGTACTATCATAACACCACACATAGTAATAGAGAATATCATTCATTACCTCCTTAACAGCAGTTAATTATAATATAGAACAAAATGGCTAATGAATATGTGACTTCTATAATAAACACCATACATTTTTCCTATAGTTATTTGTGCATATTTAAGTATATAAGTATATGTTATTCCTATGGTTGCCTGATGAAGCAAACACGGGAAATGGTGAACATGTATGAAAAATATTACTAGTCTTATTATAATTATTATTTTTTTTTCGTACATATTCACCATTTCCCGCATTAGCGAGGTAACGTCAAGAACAGAGGACTGAGCCTTAGAGGGAAAATCCTCACTTGGCCCCCTTCTCTGTTCCTTCTTTTGGAAAAGT
>JAUTYZ010177830.1:304-10812 GCA_032273725.1 Panulirus interruptus
CAGAAGATTTAAAAACTATGATGATGAGGTGTGAGTGCAAGTGATCTGTATATTCTAGCTTTCCAATGCTTTCTTCTATACTTTATTGGGATGGAGTTCCACGAGTCTGTTCCTACATCAAAATGTGTGGACATGCTGTCACTGTTATCTAAGCTAGTAAGATCAAAAAGTGAATGAAAAACTTGAGCGTGTCACTAGCCTTTCTAAATACTGATTCATACTACTTTCTCAGATTTTTGCTTATTTCTTTACTGCCTACTGTGCCTTGTATGGAAGCAACCAACAGAGAGGGGCAGCTCTAAGTTCTCTCTTTTAACACTGAAGAAAACAGTTTGGGTTCTCCTTAAACTCTTTGATATTCATGCATTAGCTGATTACCATTTATCTTAAGGTTTCATTTGATAGTTTTGAATTTCCTTTCCAGCTTTTACATACCATGGAGGGAGAGATGCAGGCAGCTAAGAAGGACTGCTACCTTTTTCTTATGTCTCTAAAGAACTCAGTATTCTCATCCTACACTGTCTCTCTCTCCCTCCCTTATTCTCATGCTGTATGTGGAAAGTACCTAAGCTTATCCTTCCCATACACTATTTTGGAATCAAGCTACCCATGTATCATCCCAAGGCACAGTCTGTGATTCCACATTAACTGCATCCCACTGTACACAGTTTTGCTTAAGTTAAATATCATGAACATTTCCTCACAGCGAACAATGACGGTCAAGGTGATATTACTGTTTAAAAGATAATAATGTACAAATTTATATCAGTCATATTATCTATTCTGATCAGAGTTGCTAACTCCAGCACTTAAAGTAGAATAGTACATACAGAAACAATGTAACCCCATTCACTCAAGTATCCATGACTGAGGAGCAGTACATGATGTACCTGCCAAAGAATTCCGGATATTGGTTTGCCAGTCATATACATGAAGCTGCTACCTTGTGCATGTATTTGGAAATGAAGATAATACATGCAAAGAACAAGGCTTGCCTATCAAGCTGGGTAACTAGGGTGTTGGGGATTAAGAGTTAACTGGAAATCAACGAGATGATAAAGTGAGAAAAAGCAATAAATATATACAGTACTGTATTAGATACAGGTGTGGTGGACTTCACAACAGGCATAACCAATCTTAAACAACCAACCCACAACCTATATACATGGTCTAGGTCTAATGAATTTGCTACACTATCCAATGCAATGCCTATACTTTACTCTTTTTCTACCGGTTTTTGAAAATACAAAATATGCATTCTGGTTTGTATGGTACCATCCATTGAACTTCTATTCAATAATCTTAAATTATTAAACAACTTCCTTGACAGTTTTTGCTTAATGGATTGTTTGAAAATCATCTCTTTCTTACCTTTAGGTTTACCTTCAGCATCTAGATCATTTTCCGTTTGGCTTTGTTTAGCTTTCATTCTTCTCATTTTAATATATTCAATTTTTGCTTTCGAATCCGCCAACATTTGTTGTGCTTCTGCAAGAAGCTTTTTGTCCCGCATTGGTCCCGAACTGTACATTTGTATCATGTTTTCTGCACCCGCTTTAACCTGAAATGAAAATGTGAACTATATGACCATCACAATATAAAAATATGGGTATGATTACTGTATGCTAAATGGTAAATTTAGTCAACTGGAGTTAACAATTTGTCACTTGGTGTAATGCCACTTGAAGTCATTTTGGCATTACAGCCACATACTTAGCATGTCAACACTAGAAAGACTGTCATAATTCTCACTAAGAAATTTAATTCTATTAGTACTCTGAAAAGGTAACATGACAATAAAAATAAACTGATTACATATGCAACTACTTATCCTCATTAATTCAATGCCTGGTTTGTAACTGTTATAAAAAGGATTAGCACACAAGCAATTTACCTTTACCCTTTTGTTTGCTTTGGAACAGAGGACATATAAATGAAAGCAATCAGACATCTGGCACATCCTAAAGCCTGCATACTACTAAACACTTACATTGTATATACTGTTTCTATACTGAGATGATCTCATAAATATTCTTAAATGAAATCCTGAAGCCAGATGTCTGACTGACATCAATACACACAATGACCTGTGACACTCCACTGTCAAGACTTAATATAACCATTCAAGAGCAGAATGCTGGAAGTATCTAGCACAAGCAACATGCCTTTTCCTTCACATTCACAATCAGCCAAAGAATACACACTGCACCCACACACTGATATCTTCATGTATCTACAGACGAAATAATGGAAATGTATCACACATTGAGTGACAAAATGAATTATAAGTTATGCCAGTCCAATAAATTTGCTGCTATGCATTAAAGACAGCTAGATTGCATGCTTTAATCTCCAAAGCTGGGTTTTATTCTATCCTGATCCCTCAAGAAGGGGTACTGTAATCAGTCTGATAGCCCTTTACAGATCCTGTGTATGTACGAGTGTCCCACAGAGGCACAAGCGTGCACGTGCATGAAGCACATCTTCACATAAGTTATGAGTGAAATAATGGTTTTCATATCTGCAAAGTTTTTTTTAGGCATTCTTGGAAAAGCACATGCACATTAAGAATGCACACACGTACCCACACACGTGTGTTGGGGCGAGGGTATGCACCATGTCAGTGCTCTTGTTCTTAACTGGGAAGGTTGACAAAGTGGTACATGAATTGGAAAATTAAAACTTTTGACTTGCCAATATAAAAGACTGATTATGACAGTTTGAAAGGAATTACAATAAATGCTATACTACAAGTGCGTCTCATAATATTATCTTTAAATGATTCTCACCTTCTGCTGGGAGGCTAAGGCAAAAGTTTTATTAGTACATCATGATGAGAAGTGCTAGTAAATGGAAAATAGAAATGATAACGCAAGTCTCTTCCCTTGGCCATGGTGACACTGAAGCCTGATTCAGAAGTATGCCAAATACCATATTCTCAAACTCTACACAATCGTGAAAATATTTTTACTGCTCTACTTATACATCTTTGCAACCTAAGACAAACATCATTCTTGTTACAAATCTTCACATTTCTTACTCATCAGATGATTAATTTATGTGATACACAAACAGAAAATTCTTGGCCAAATGATTAGAGAATTGCTGCTGGGTTTTTAAGGGAACTTGCTCACCTAAGATGGCCAAAAAATTGACCACGTTGAGAAAATATGGTAATATACTGTTTGCTGAAAGGTGTGCACAGGACAGAGTGAACTGGAGCGATGTGGTACACTTGGGTTGACATGCTGTCAATGGACTGAACTAGTGCATGTGAAGCATCCTAGGTAATCCATGGGAAGTTCTGTGGGACCTGGTTGTGGATAGGGAGCTGTGGTTTCATGCATTACACATGACAGCTAGAGAATAAATTTGGGTGGATGCGGCTTTCTTTATCTGTTCCTGGTACTGCCTTGCTAACGTGGGAAACGGCGATCAAGTATGACAAAACAAAAGTATGAAAGTAAGTTTTTCCTTCCTCTAATATTTCATAAGTTTATATGTAGCCCTACAATACTCAAAATATATGTACATACTTTCAGTTTATACCTGTCCTCAATTCTTGTTTACACATGTGCCACACTCACTACCCCAAACTCCATATCTTTACAGGACTTGTAAATTTTTTCTGGTGCACTTTATCAAAGGCAACTTTTCCTAAACCCCTGGGCTCCTGAGAAGAGGAAGAACCATCATAGCTCAAGTTACTGAGTGAAGTAAACACATGGAATCTCTAAGTAAAGGATACGTGGTCTGAGCACAGTGCCAACTTTCTACCTCATTTTCTCAAAATATAACTTCTGCACCTCTAAATCCCTGAAACTCTTGTTTCTGTCTGATTTTATTATCTTTTGATCATAATCATCATTTTAATCTCTACTATGATACAAATTGCTTTTCTTTTTTCACTGTCACTCTTGAAATTTAAAGGATTATAAGAAGGAAAGGCGTCATGTTGAAGAGAATTCCACAGCTTTGCAGTGCAAGAAAAGATGAAGTTGTCATAACAGCCACTCTTTTCCTAGTTGGACACCAAACAGAAACTATGAAATGAAACAGCCAGCTGCATGCCACAGGTCCAGGTCTTGAGGCTGTGACACATGCAAATGCCCCACAAGAGCATTAAAACTAAGGCTTATAACATGTTAGAAGCAGTAAATGAAAACTGCCACTTAATCAGCATTAAAGAACAAAAGATTATGTCTAGAGCTAAGAACAAAAGATTATAACTAAAACTTATAAGTCATAAGTACAAGAAGTAATTGCAAAATGCCACTTTTTTCAGTTAATTTCTTTTCTTTGGTTTTACCTAAACCGACTGCAGACGGGAACCATGTCTGTTGTGGATTGCTATCATTTCAACAAAATCATAACTAGTAATTCAAAGAATTTCTGTCATACTTAAGTTGCAGAAGGGTTAACACCACCATAACACTCCACCTGATTTTGGTAAAAACTGCATGATCAACATGCTTATGCTGCTAGGCTGCTGAAAACATATTAAAGTCTGTACTTGTTTACCAGAATGTATGTATGTATTTATGTTTGTATATAGGTAGGCAGGTGTAAAAGATGTCATCCTCTCAACCCATAACAGACCTACACCCTCAGTTCATCCTGAAAGGCCAACCCCTCCCACTTAACAAAACTCCAACCATACTAGATATCACATACAACACACCATATGACATTCACCTCTTATTCCAAAAACATCATAACAAAGGCCATTAACAAACTAAGAGCCCTCAAAACACTTACTGTTGCCAAATTTGGAAAAGGGAAAGAATCCCCCAGTATCCTCTACACACATCTCATCTACTTCACTCTAAACTAGGCTTCACTTGCATGATCATTCACCCTGTCAAAGCAAAAATAACAGAACTGCAAACCACACAAAACACAGCCCTACTAAACAATCACCTGCTGCCTAACAACCACAAACACTCAAAACCAGCAAAATGAAACAAAAAATGCTTTTATAATCTCACCTTAATATGGTCAGCACTCAATTCTTTGGAACAGCTCTAAACCCATCCCACCCAAACCACACCATAATAAACCACCAAACTCTACATAGAAATAAAAAGCTTATATAACCCTGCTTCACATTTCAACAACCAATACTTATTGATCCTCCTGCCCTCAACACACCCAACAGTAACACATACTTGCTGTGCTAGGCACTAGAAACCAACCTTCCCACCCAGTTTTAAATTCTACCATACCAGACATAAATCCATCTGAAACTACAATTCCAAGGCATGTACAAGTTAGCCTTTCTCATTTGGCCTCTGGAAAACACCCATCTCTTTAACAATACAAACACCAATTCAACATACCAAATGACCCCTAATTTCTAAGATGCAACTTCCATAACAAAGACATTAAACAGTTACTCCTCAATTGTTCTACACTCACAGGCACATACTTACATCACCACATTTCTTGACCTGCTTATTCAATAAATCTATAATTACATCATGGCCTTTTTTTGAGAAAAACTCTAGGTGTTACCCAGGACGTCTCTCCAGAGGTTCCTGCAGCACAAGGCTACACTACTTCCAGTAACAGGAACATGTGGAATCCTTTGGAGTCAGAAGTTCTTTGACAAGACTGTACTCCCAAGAGAGTGGAAGGGTACTGGAGGGAGAGAAATGTAAGGACAGGGATAAGTGGAGACTCTTTTGCCGTAGCCACATCCTTGATGGGAATTCCTAGAGGGAACGGTCATCAGAAATATAGATAGATGGAGAATACTCCCAATGATACAGCCTTGCCAGAGGTGACTTTTCACTCACAATGTAACCTTAAGCAGGTGGAGTCCAGTGACATCCTTATTGACCTGTAGTCCTGCCCAACAGATGTGGCCAGCTTCCTGATTGCTGCAGGATCCAGGAATGTGATAAGTAACATATATGCATACGCATGTATGCAACCATAAGCATTTAACATCTGCACAACAAAACAAAACATACTTTAAATAAATCCCACCTGAACATGACTGGCACCCAATTCCTTGCAACAATGCAAGACCCCATCAAAACCACTTTATAACCAACCACCAACCCAAGGACTGAAATAAAAAGTTCATCCCTGCCTCACATCTCAGCAACCTATACTCACCGATTCCTCCTTCACCCAACAAATAAAACATTAACGAAACATCCTAACAGATTAAAGACTCAAAAAGTACTGAACAGCCACCACCCTTCCAACCTTAAAGTCTACTCCATCAAACATACACCCACCTGAAACTGCACATGCCTTACTCTTTTGTAAGAAAATCCTCACTGCTCATATCAGCTTTCCTCCTACACTATATTCTCAAAACATCTTCCATAATGCATCTCTATCAACCCAATCACATGGTTTCTCTACATCCATAAATGCCTCATAAAAATGCCTCTCTTTTTGTAAGTAGTTCTTCAACAAATTCCTCAGAGAAAGTGCCTTGACAACACATCCTATCACTCCTAAAGCCACATGGTTCCTCCCCAATATGATTAAGTGTGTGTATGTGTATGACACCACCTTCTCAGTCATTATTCTCTCAAACAATTTAACTGGTAGACTTAACAATCTTATACCTCTGTAGCTCAAGCATTCACTTTTGTCCCCATTGTCTTTATATAATGGCACTGCCATTAACCCCTGGCCTGATCTGTTATCTTTCAACGTTCATCTGTTGATGAAAATAATATGTATGTCCGTACTGTAAAACTGTTGAATCTCATAAAGGTGTGGCATACTAATGAGCAAGGCTGCAGTAAGTTTTAGTCAAAGGAAGTAACTGATCAAACCCAATCAATGAAAGACTTCATATCAACTTCTGATTAATTAACAAAACATTCATAGTACAGCCATGGCCAGGGTCAGCAAACTTTATTTACTCTGCATTTATATCCTGCAAATAATTTCCCAGATCAGATCATGGTGCATCTCTAGATATTGTAGGGATGGAGAGACTAAAAAAATTCTGAAGACATTTGCCCTCAGAAAATTATATTACTTTATGCTACCTCTAAGACATGAAGCAATTATTATGGTGAAATAATGTAAGTACGTACATAATATGTGGGTAACCAGATGGGCATGGGAGAGACCGCAGGTAGAGCAGTCAACCAAAAACCAAGAAAATATAAATGTAAGATAAATGTTCATCAAGTTAAATTTTTGAGCAAGCGGAATCCCTTATGCACCAAAAAGTCAAAATCCACAAAGCATCTACTTATCAGAATCAGCTGAATATACACTGTGTAAATAAGAATCCATCAAAGGTAAAGTGTAATTGGATTTTATCTAATTCTCTAAGCAAAATAAATAAATAACGAAAAATAAAACACTACAAACAATTATGCAACAATGCTGCACTCCTAGGTTTGAGGTTTTTATGGGTGACATCTTACATAAATAATAAAGTAATTTCAGCTACTTGGATAAAAACATAATCAATAGTAATGAGTCTGGGATGTATTTACAGACATAAGTATATAGAGTATATGTATGCAATTTGGCTTCGCTTTCACAGGAAAGTGGTGAAATGAGTAATCTTGCTAGTTCAGGCAATAACATCCAACTTAATACGTTAAAGAGAGTGATCAGTATCTAAAATGCAAAGCACTTACATAGACATAAGGATGGGTAATATCATGTAATCTCGTAATCTCACCAATTTTGAACAAAATACAACTTAACTCATCAAAGCTACTGACTACAAACCAAAGTTTGGAATGTATAAAAGGAAAGATGTGTGAAAGTGTGATTCATGGTTCCATCTTTAACTCTGAGTGGATGATCAATGAAGTACATGCTTCCACTCAAGCTGATCAAAATCTACCATCATTTAGGCCAGTTATAGTATCTGGATGTTAAAGTTTCAGGTCTCTAATTACTCAAACATACAGTTGCTTACTTCAAGCAAATCGTCAAACTTCAGCTAAAGATGAAAGACAAGTAACCTACACTAAATTAAATTAACTATGATATGAGTACAGCTAGTAATTGGAAACTTAGGTAGTTCTTGACATGCATATACCCAAGAGTATGGTCATATGATCAAAACTGATTATAAGCAATTAGCCAAAGAGTAATCCAAACATGACTATAAAGAAAAAACTTTTTTAAGACTTAACAAAACTTGTGATCAACAACTATGGTTTGGGACTTGTGTAAAAAGTCATTCAGACACCTGATTCAGCTCTATCTCTGACCTTAACCAGAGGCAAAATAAAATGAATATTCTTATGAAGTTCAATTTTATTTAACAAGCCTCACCAGAGCTACTGATGTGAAGTTCAAGTATGGAGCATAGATACATTAAGCTGTCTGGATGTATGATTCAGTTTCAGTGATCTTGATATATATGGTCAAAATCGAGCATAAAGATATTGTTTGGGATTAGTCTTGGACATGGAGAAACATAACGTTATTCTATTTGTAGCTGAGGATCAATGAAATTAGTAATCTTGTTTTATCATCATCAACTTAATTTCACAAAAACAGAAAATGAAAAGTGAAGTTAGAGATGTAAATGCAAATTATGGATGTATGAAAGTACTATTGTTTCTCCTTCCCAAAATGAGCATTAGAACAATACCACAAGCAATTTCACCAAATCTGACCAAAAATGTAGCCTATAAAATACAAAAAACCATTTCTCTAACTGGGGCAGAGCCCTATGAGCATCAGAGAGAGAACTCACTCACAGGGGATCAAAACACTGTTTTACCTTCAAACAGAACTTATTCACCAGGTTTTCAACTTTTCTTACCACCATAATATCTAATGGGCCAGCTTCTGATTGTTCTTACAGGCCCAAAAAACATACAGCAACCCACCCTATCCTACGAAATCCCTGGTGCAGAAAGCAGGTGGTGCCTCCCTGTTATCAACCTTCATCACTCAGTATGTAAAACACAATCTAATTATAATGAAGTACTAGACTTTGACCAAAAGACACACACTGAATCGCTAAATTTCTTCACGAAGAACTCCTTCATCCCAGGATGAATCACATATACCAGTACTGTATATGTCCGTCAAATCACAGACTGAATCGCTAAATTTCTTCAGCAAGAACCTCCTCATCCCAGGATGAATCACATATACCAGTACTGTATATGTCCCTCAAATCTAAGCTTACGGTCCACAAATCTCTCTCAAGTGTAAAGCAAACACTTCCCATTAAAGTTATTAAGAAATTTCAATGCTTAGTATACTTGTTATAATGAAAAGTCTAGACACATCCTGTTGTTCTTTTCTAATACTGGAATAAGTGTACTCATAACAAATCAGTCCCTTAGCTACTTCTATCACGTCTTGTTTGCAATTTCTACATTACATTACAGACCTTAAACAATATTAGACATGTTTGGATGAATTTTCCATTCAAAAAAGCTATTTATTAAACTTTTAAAATTCTAGGAATTCCCAAAGCCAACCCACAACTCTCATTAAGCTACTTTGAAGAAGCATGCTTTGATTTCAAAGCACTGAATGGGATATCCTTAAAAAAAAAAATGCTTTGAAACTGTACCTTTTACCTTTACAAAATTCCAAAAGCCTCTTGAAGAAAACCATTCTACAAACCCTGTCTTAAAATGATTTAAAGTTTTTTCCTTAACTAGCTTATCAATTACTAAGCCTACTCTCCCAGTCTTCTAGACATCTAATGTTATGTGAAAATAAATCTTGTTAAAATTTAGGAGGCATACTTTCCTCAATTTTGGGTCTTTCTAAATAGCATCAACAGGGAAAATTATCCACCACTTCTTTTAAATTCTAATACCATATATCTTCACCAACCCATCATCTTCTCAACATCTTTTTATTTTCCATACTTGATCGCCGTTTCCCGCATTAGCGAGGTAGCTCCAGGAACAAATGAAGAAAAGGCTGCATCCAATCACATCCATTCTCTAACTGTCATGTGTAATGCACCAAAACCAGAGCTCCCTATCCACAACCAGGCAACAAAGACCATGGTTTACCCTGGACACTTCACATGCCCTTGTTCAGTTCAGTGACAGCACATCAACCCTTGTACACCACATCCTACCAATTCACTCTATCCCGTGCACGCCTTTCACCCTCCTGCATGTTCAGGCCCCAATCATTCAAATTTTTTTTATTCCATCCTTCCATCTCCAATGTGGTCTCCCCATTCTCTATGTTCCCTCCACTTCTGACAAATATATCCTCTTTGTCAACAGTTCCTCAACCTTTGTCCAAACCATTTCAGCACACCCTCTTCAGCTCTCTAAACCACTCTCTTATCATTACCACACCTCTCTCTTACCCTTTCATTACTCACTTGATCAAACTACCTCACACCACACACTGTCCTCAAACATTTCATTTCCAACACATTCACCCTCCTTCACACAGCCTTATCTATAGCCCATGCCTCACATCCATATAATATTGCTGGGACTACCATACCCTGAAACTTACCCATTTTTGCCCTCCCAGATAAAGATATCTCTTTCCACACATTCTTCAGCACTCTC
>JAUTYZ010177941.1:0-10812 GCA_032273725.1 Panulirus interruptus
GCAAAAGTGCATTTCTGGTTGCAATTTAGAAAAGCCACAATAATGATAAACATGAAACATAAGTATTTGGAACTACAGGGGTTTATTTTTTTTTTATGTATAGATGGAGTGTATAAGAAAAGAATGAAGTGTAGCTTATATGCTGTATTTTTCATACATATGAATTTAGCAGAGAGTTAAGTGAAGCTTTGTTGGTTTGAACCTTTTTTTATTAGAACTTTAATTTATGCTGATGACATCGTGCTGAGTATATTTTGAATGCACTTCAGCCACCTGTAGTGACTTTCACAAGAAGCCATCTAGAATGAAATACTTGTGACTTATCAACCAGCTTGTGTTTATATTTTTACTTATGGCATTTTAAATTATCCAGTCAGATATATAGCCACTGGCTATATATTAGTCAGCTTGACTATGTATTTCTAATGATACCTGGTATATTCCTTATGATTCGCTGAAGAGTGTCAGAGGATTTTTTGTTTACATTTTAAAATGAATGCAATATTACAAGGATTCCTTAGATCCTGATGTAAAATATAAGGGATTGTTTCAAGGAAATGCAGCTGACTGTTGGACTATATTGTGATCATGGTTTGATAATTGTGAATCTTATATTGATTCAATCTTTTTGTAGGTCAGAAGACATCCATGTCAGCAATTTTATGCTGTTGTGTTATTATTGGAGGCTTCTGGCTAGGTGTTGATCAAGAGAATGTTGCAGGTATGTAAATAATCATATGCAGAATTTGTTTTCTTACATCATGATAAATAAGGACATTATTATTATTATTATTATTATTTTCATAATTATTATTATTATTGTTATTATTATTGTTATTATTATTTTGTGAGCAAATGAAGTTATTCTTCGTATGATCTTGGCGATAACTCGCTACTTGGGAAACAGCGAGTTATAAAAGAAAAGTTATTGTTATTGTTATTTGATTATTGTTAGATTTGCTAATTCTCTCCAACTTTCTAGGATCACTGTCTATTGTGGGAATAACTTTTGGACTTCTTGCTGCAGCTTTTGTGTCCCTTAATTCAATATACACAAAGAGGGTAAGTCTCTTTTTTCCACTCAGATTCCCTATGCTTTTATTTTGGTGTTTACTCATAAGTATAATGATCCTGATGTTATATGGATGTGCACCTTGAGCCCTAAATACAAAAGAATGGAAGAGGGTGGACATGTTGAAAATGAAGAACCTAAGGATTATATGTGGTGTTAGATGGGTTGATCTTATATTGAATAAGTGCTCTTTCTATTTTTATGGTAGCTGAGATGGCACATGCAACTGAATTTTCCTAACCATGGCCATCTCTGCTATGTAAACATATTTATTTAACTGCTAAGGTATATCGACTGGCCCAGAGGGCAGGATGAACAGCTGGGTTGGTTGTGAGCTAACTGCCACACCCAGAATTTTAGCTTGGGTGGGCCCATGCATGACTCATGGTCAGCAGCACTAACCACCATATTGCAGAAGCCAAATAAGCCTATTTAAGGGCAAGGTATGATAGTAAGTGCCATCTAATTGAGAGAATTGACC
This sequence comes from Panulirus interruptus, assembly GCA_032273725.1. Lineage (NCBI taxonomy): Eukaryota > Metazoa > Arthropoda > Malacostraca > Decapoda > Palinuridae > Panulirus > Panulirus interruptus. The sequence goes on from JAUTYZ010177941.1 coordinate 1,554, forward strand.
AGGACGTGCTGAAGTGGTTTGAACACATGGAGAGAATGAGTGAAGAACGACTGATAAAGAGGTTCTGTGTGTCAGAAGTGGAGGGAGAAAGGGAGACATGCAAGGTGGGAGTGAAATAGGGTGAGAGGTGTGCATGGGATAGAATTAATTGGAGTGATGGTATAGTGAGGTGCAGTGGTATCAGCAGGCTGAACTAGGGCATATGAAGTGATAAAAGGAAACCAAAGAATGGTCAATGGGGCTTAGCTGTGGATGGTATTCTCTGGTTTTGGTTTATTATACATGACAGGTAGATAGTGGATGAGGTCATTGTTCAGATATTCCTGGTGCTACCTTGGTAAGGTGGGAAACAGTAAACAAGTCTAAAAAAGTATTTGTAATGACAAGAGTTTTCAGTTTCTTGTAGGATTTTTTTTAACTTACCACTTAATTGTAAGGCATGATTTTTTTACCTATGTGAGAAGATTAAGCTTACTAAAGGCCAAAATTAAATGCATGAATTTGATGTCCCGTAAGGAACCTCATACAGTGGTTAACCTTCTTGAAGAGTTCATATAGTTTAGAACTTATATAGGAAAAATAACATGTTCTCCACACCTCATGAAAGAAATGCTGACTTTGACTTGATCAGAGGATGACCTGCTAATGCATCACCTTAGTATAACCTCCAAATATGCAAGTGAATTGTATTTATGTTATGGTATTGTGAAGCGTAGAATATAAGGTATAATGCTGTAAATAATTGAAGTATAAAACTATAAGAATTAGATTTTTTTTTCATGTGGTGGTGAAGAGAACTGATGAGGTGAATTTTAATTTAACTGCAGATTTGTAAGAGCTATATAAGGGGAATTTACTTCCCACATCTATTTTAACAGGTTTTGCCGGTGTTGGATGGCTCTATATGGCTGCTGTCATACTACAACAATGTTTTGGCTTCCTGCTTATTCCTTCCGCTCATTGTATGTAGTGGCGAAATACCTGCTATTTACAAGATGATTACTGAAGGCTCAATGGAATTCTGGGGTTTAATGATTGTGGGTGGTCTCTTTGGCTTTGCAATTGGCTATGTTACTGGTCTACAAATTCAGGTAAAGTAATTATTTTTGTTATAGAATTTAAGTGCAATATATGAGAAGTTTAGTTTAATCATAGAAAATTATAATGCAATCTTCAAAACACCCTGATTAAGATGACTGGTGTTGGACAGGACTGAAAAGTTATTTTATGCAGTGTAGTTTTCAGTGTTATGAATTTTCTTGTTCAGGCTCATGTAAACCCATGTCTTGGAGGAAGACACCTGAATTCATTGGATACTTGCATAATTAGTTGTTTGTAATTGTATATTAGAAAATGATGATCACATGTCTCTCTTAAGTTGTATTCGAGAATTATTTGCACCTGGTGTATGGAAATGTAGATAATACAAAGTAATACTTTAAAGTTCTAGTTCCAGTTATCAGAATGCTCAACTTTTTAACTGTTCTTTGTTTAAATGTACATGGGAAGCAAGTTAGTCGATCATGTTACCCAAAGTGTTGTAAGATCTCATTTTGTAATATACCAAAGCAACAGAGTATCCTTAAGGAAGCAGAAGGTTAGTTAACACTCATGGGAGGGAACTTGTATAGGGCTTTCGACATGAGAAAGTGTCAGCAGCTGAATGACAAACCTTCAGCATTCTTAGGAAATTATTGATAGGTTGTCTTTACATTAATGTTACAGAGTGGGTAATGTAAGTTTTGTAATATTTATTCTGTGTGCTGTAAAAATTTATTTATTTAAGTTTAAACCCCAGAATTACTGTTTCACATAGAAAATATGAGATGGAACAAATAGTATCAGATAGATTACCTGTACTTTTCTGTAGATACTACTTACAGCAAGTTAACATTTGTGAGTACGCCTAGGTCCACAATCTTGGAATTGGTAAATCCATGTGTTTCATTAGCTTCCTCCATCATAATTTCTATCCTTTGTACACTTTGATTACCCATTTCTCCGTACTTTCTCAATTTATGTTGTGCAATTTCAGTAAAAGATTAAATAAGCAAAGCAGTCAGTGGTGTTCTTCACTGTATATCAACTATCTTAGGGCTATCATACACAAATGTTTGTATCATTGAATTTACCCTCCTGCACTGCCATTCATTCCCACAAACGAAATCACACTTAAATGCCGCTTTTCATACTTATACTTGGGAGTAACAGTGCTTCAACATTCCCCCTGCAGTAGGTCTCTAGGAGCAACCATTAGATGTTGCTGAATGTTTTAGGTTTGAGGGCTGTGCAAATATGGAAAGCTGGGTTTACATCAACATCATCAGCAGCAGCTTAACATGATATACCTTTTCTCCACAGGTTACGTCTCCACTCACTCACAATATTAGTGGGACAGCCAAGGCTTGTGTCCAAACAGTGTTAGCAACATGGTGGTATGCTGAGTCAAAGGCTGTGCTGTGGTGGGTTAGCAACTGGACAGTTCTTGGAGGATCATTAGCTTATACACGTATCAAGCAACTAGAAATGAAAGCCACACATAGTGCAGCAAACCCACATCAGTCTGGTAAAGACAAAATTTGAAGTTGTGAGTTTCATGAAATATAATAGTGTGTTATTTTATGCTTTAAATATGTGTGAAAGAAACTGCATCACTGAGGGAAAATGGTGTTCTATTTTAACTCTGGTGACAAGGTTATCTTGTGATGTAAGATTGATTGGGCAGTTGTCATAGGTGAAAGCAGTACAAAATATGCTTGTGAAAGTGTCAGCCAATTTTTTTTTGTGCATGCCAATTCCAAGAGTTAAAGCTGTCACAGATTTTTACTCATGGGTAGAGTTTTTAGTATGATGTGCACATTATTACAGCACATTTTTTAATGCACTTATGAAATGATAGATATGCACAATTTTCAAATGTGTGAAAAGAATATTGTGTCATTTACATTCACCCAAAAATTATAGGAATACCTCATGAGTTATAATATGCATAAATTAATTAACTTGAAATAAGAGAAGTAGCTTTACATAGTTAAATGATGAGAATCAGAAAGAGTTTTATACCATAAGTTGTGCACTGTATTCTCTTCACATATAATGTTTACAGCTCGACCGGTAAAAGCGCTTCATGTCAGAAACTGCTTGATACCAAGTTAGTTTTCTCTATTTTGAAAAAAAAATCATATTAAATAGGCCTGATCTTTTAATTCTGTCTGTATCTGTTTCTGGACTTTGCTAGATGCATGATTCTAACTGGAAACAAGCATTTATATCAAAACGTTCGTCAGTAACATTTCATGCCCTTGGTCTATCCCACTCAGCATTCTGCAGGTCAGGCCACCTCTACCCCATCTACAGTAGTGTCACCATACTTGTCTGCAGCCAGCAGCCACAAACATTTAATAACTAATTTTATAGTCAGAGTAAAGACAGACATATGCACAGTCCCTTATAAGACATATAGTCTTCTCCATTATGTGCAGAAACTGTTTGTGTGTTTGCTGTAACTAGGTTCCTTTTCTGAGTAAAATGTATCAGTATTGCAGACAATACATGGAATAAGCACATCATGCTGTAGATGTTACACTGGAGTGAGTTAAGAATTGCATCTTTGGAATACAGTATTGTTCTATTTATTCTATTTGTTATCCTAATCTGCTCATTCTGTTTGCATTTCTCTAATGGAAGTTAGAGTTTGACTCATTTCCGTCTTTGCTCTTTGTTCAAACACAGTCTAGTAATTATTTACTGGATTTTGTTATTAAGTGATTTTGATTCTCTAGGAAACAAACATTCAGACCAAAATTTCCACCTCTACATGATCATTATGCCCCTGGCCTGATTCACTTAGCTTTCAGCAACTCAGGTTACCTACATTCCATGTATAATTGTACTAGTAGACCTTTTTGCAGCCAATAGCCAGGAATAGCATTAGCTTCAGTACTCTTTATTATGGTAATATCTTACATAGACAATTACTGCATATAAAAGGTGTAACTTAATGTTTTGCTGGTGACACCAGAGTGAGCACATAAGAAAAGAAAGAGAAAGTGCAATAAGACTTAAAGAGAATATACAAATGGGCCGGCTCTTTCAATCATACTGCATTTACTACTGCACCTCTCTCATACACTGTCATTCCTTACACAACAAACTTGCTTCACACCACATAATGTCTTGTCATTTCATTTTCAACTTGTCCACCCTCTTCCTTTCTTTTGCATTAAAGGCCCAATATATATCCATACAACCCAGTCAGGATTATTGTGCCTTCAAACATACTTAAACAGACATTGTTTGCTCTATCCATACACTTCACAAGGCACCGAGGACTATAGCCACCCCCCTCTCCCACTCTTTGACTCAACTCAGCCCCTATGGCTCTATCCCCTGGCATGTCCACTCCTAGGAATTTTGAAATTATAAGAGTTGATTGCTTTGCCAATAAGATGTATATTGTAGGATGGAAGGAATTCAAGAGTTATAATCACAAATGGACTGGGCACAAAGGTAAGTAGGAGAAACTCTCAACATTCTGTACAAATGATTTGCACCACTGGTACGTTGAGTGTATGAAAGAGTTTGCATTATCAGTACATATATTGTTTATTTCACATTAATGTTTTGTTGACAGTGAAATTTATGACTTTATTTATGTTTGCTTACCTTTCTCACCTTAGCAGATGAGTGTGATAAAAGATAAGCTTTAAAACTGATATGATGAAACCTGGGGTTAGTGTCCTTTTGATTTGTGGTACTCCCACATTTTTCATTTTAGAAATTTTAAATATAGGTTTGTCCAGGAAGTATTAAAATGAACTTGCTGTTACTCAACTAGTTTCCATATGAATTCCACTTACATTTATACTTAGACATAAAAGACTTTAGTGATACCAAGAGTAGAAAATATTTAAACAGCATTATTATTTACTCCTTAGCTGCACTGAATTCCCCTTGTGAAAATCCCGTTTTGTTTGATGTGATGCACATGAGTACAGATTGTTGCTGTTACTATTTCATTGGTTATTTTTTATTATATCCACATAAAACTGCATTGACCCCTAGTTTTAGTTATAGCATAAAATTCTTTTAGTTTATTTTACCGAATAAAATGATGTTGTACCTTTCGCCCAAGCATGTAATAAGCTGTGTGTATGATTTTTGTCTCTTTGGCGATGGCATTAACCTGTTTACCCATGAAGATATAATGTGCTGTCTTGTAAGAATGATTACCATAAAGCTTATACATTTTTCAGACATCAAAGAGAAAAGTGGAGAACAGATGAAGTGTTAAAGTGTCAGAAACTTTGTCATCGTTCATGTTCAGAAGCTCATCTTTTTCATCCAGCAAAATATTCAAATGCCTTTTTTTTTTGTGATAATGTAAGTAAATGTAATGGTTTCATATTCTTTTAGTGATAAAGGTATTTCATATGAATTATTGCAGTGATTATATTTTTCTCAAACTTTTATACTGTTCTTTTAGACTATACAACACTTGTTCATAAGGGCATTTCTGAATGCGTATTTTCATGTACTTCATTTACATTTTTCACTTGAGTAAAAGGGCAAATGAAAGGTCGGGTGAGAGAGTATCAGCAAACTTCAGGGAGAATAAGAAAATGGATGGGAGCATGAGTGAGGGGAGCAGATGGGGAAGTGGTAACAGGTAAGGAGGAGATGAAGTGAGTATTTTAAAGGTCTTTTAAATGTGTTAAATGATTGGATGGCAGATGTGGGGATATTAGAATGTGGAGATAAGTGGAGCGATGAGTCATGGTGAATGGTTTGGTGAAAAGAGAAGAGATGGTGAAAGCCATATATGAGCTTATTCTGTTTCATGATGAGGTACATCTGTTATTTATTTTTTACAATTAATAATTTATATATTTTAACTATAAAACATATTGGCAAACTAAAGGTTGTTAAGTTGAAAACGTGATTGTTTATTTGAAAACGTAGTATGCTTTTACTACAGTCAAATGAGAAACTGTGTGCATTATTAGTAAAGTGAATGTTTCATAGATTACTACTGAAACAAAAACCACTACAAGAATGAAAAGCTCCTAAAAATCCTATCATAGATTTTAAGTTTTTCAGACTAATAGAATTTGTTTAGAATGTTATCTGCTGCTGTTAATGAATGGATTGTATCAAATAATAATAAGAATAAGAAATTAAAGAAAAATTCAGTCAGAGATTCATTTACTGTTAGACAACATATTACGTGTTATCAGAAGGATCACATCTATATAAATGTCTGTGGGACAATTAAATACCCCTAAAACTCTCATGGTTTGATTGTTTATGTAAATGCAGGAAGAGGTGTTATTGATAATGTTGAAAGTCTGTGTTGCTCTTTTGTAAGTGATTTTGATATGTAATGAAAGAAGCTATATGAGATTGAACTCCTCTTATATCTAGCATTTATGTAATGTCAGCATCCCTTGGGACTTGTTAATGTATGAATATGTTTCCCTAGACTCATTTGTCATGTGGCCTAAACATTGTTATCTGTAAGAGGATTCTTATACAAATTCCTTCTCAAAATGCAGCTGATAAATGGCAAGAAACATGAAAAAAAGCTGTAGTTACCTGATCTGCCACTACCTTGTTAACATATCCTGTGACAAACATTATATTCATTGTGAAACTCAGAGTGTAATTTCTTGGATTCGGCCATGAACTTGCTGAGAGTGCTTGCGTAGGATCTTACATTATTTTGTGAACTAAAATAAAGAGAATTGCTGCAGCGATGCTACATAATACCTGTAAGTGTGATGGCATTGGTAAACAGTGTTGTGTTCACTGTTCCTTTGACACTTATTTGTATTCAAATTGTGCTGATTTTGATGAGATTGGCAGGGAGCAGCTCAAGAAGTCTACAATAACATGATAGCCTCAGCACTTTTTGAATGCTGTCTGCAAGGGAAAACAGAACCGAAATGTGAGCATCCATATGGAGATCTAGGAAGATTTCAGCAAAACTACATTCTTTTTGGATCACAGGTCAGCTTCACTGTAATGGTTATAGCATTGTAGCATAGTGTTGGATATGGTGTTGCCTTCATGCTAAATGCCCTGGGACTAAATTTTACCTCCCAAATCACAAAAACACTTTAGAAATGAAAAACCATATATCAGTTACCTACTGAAAAGTGAAATAAAGACCCAACTTCTACTAATATCTAAGGACTGCAACCTTGGCTTATTTTGATGCCAGACCTAGCCTCAGAGGGGGAATTGTCACCACTCAAGACCTTTTTCCTCTCCTCAGATGGGAGGGGACCAAGTGCCAGATACCATGAGAAAAATTATGTATAATGCAGAGCTCTTGATATTACATCATAAAAACAAAAGTTTAACAAAAAAATATAGACTGAAAACTGTTGCAAAGTGAAAATATCTTATTTCTCCAAAAACAAAAATGTTTAAAGCTTGTGTGTGAATTTATGTATTGGTTGATTTTCTGTTTAAAGTAATATTCAGAAACCTTAGGCATTGTTAGTTATATCCTTTAGATGAAAAAGAAAAGCAATAGTTTTTTTACAGAATATATTTTTAAATCTGACAGATTATTTTAGCATTTTTAACAGTTATTTTTCCCTTGCTTTAATTATTGTCCAGATATCTTTTACTGTTCTATACATAACTTTATCCCCTTTACTGTATTTAGTATGGCTACAAAGTCCACACAGAATATACTTATACCAAAAATGACAGTAATTTTCATTATCTTAGGGTAATGAAAATTAGTCATCTACTGATTTTATGACATTTTGCACACATTTTTCATACAGTTGGTTATATTTTTGTGCCACTTCATTTATTATTGGTTGTCAATATCTGTTTTTGTTGATCCTTAAATCCATGGTACAGGATTTATGGATAATCTTAGTGCTCATTCTTGCACTATTTACTATTCACCCAGTTCTAATGATCTATGGTCTTACTGCCAGTAGAGCAATGGACAAGGTGCTAACATTAATGAAAAATAAAAAATGATGATACGTATTGTGTTATTGTACAGGAGTACCTTAATTCATGTTAATTTGATTTGAGTGATTCATTATTTTCTTAAATCAACACTTTGTTTTCATATGATTTTATTTTTTTTGTACATTTTATTTGTGCTAAAATCAACTTATCTATAAATGCATGTCATTTTTCCACACAATCATTTTCTGTTGTTCCAGGCCATTTGCCAGGTCACCATTTTTCATAGCATTACTACTCTCTTCGTGTACAAGCCAAGCTGCATTGTATGATTCTACCCAACATTTTATCGAGTTTTCAAAAGGTTTGCAGCCTGTAACTTGCTTTGAAGATATCTGGGAGCAGATCAGCAAATGCAGAGGGCAAGTAGTACTACACCTAATGGCAAAAGAGTCCACAAAGCCATCACTTTAAAGATTTGGAGACAATAAAGTGCATGGACACTGGCAAAACACTCAGCAACACTGCAAATATAGTAGGACAGCTCCCACTTCAGTGGGTACTGTCATATGCAACAAGATTACAGAGGTAAGTTCTATGTGTATCACATTTTTAGTTGGGAATGATTTGATGGAAAGCATGTAACACATGGTGAGTGTATGGAATGAGAATCAGAACCAGTGTTGTATGCTCTTCAACATTGATAATTCATGAGAAGGCAAGATCATTGAGGATGTGAAGATTGAAAATGAGAAGTCTCACAGGCGAAACTTTTGGGGCTTGCAGAGGGTGGTTTGAGAGTTTCAAGAACTGGCATGGGCTCCACGACGTCAAGATGGATAAGGAGGCTGCAAGTACTGACACATTTGCTGCAAGAAATTTCCCCTAGAATTAAAGATCATCGAAGCCAGCGGCTCCATACCTCAGCAGGCATTTAATACTGATGAGACTGTTGTATCCTTGAAGCATATGCTTGCAAAAAGTCTATAACAGGCTTTAAAGTGGCCAAAGATTATTGACGCTTCTTGGTGGTAGTGCTAGAGGAGATTTCAAGTTGAATCCCATATTAATGCATCATTCCCAGAATCCTAGGACTATGCAGGTTTTTGCCAAGGGTAGTCTACTGTTGTGTAGACAACATTAAGTATTTTTCACGAATGGTTTTGACTTGTGCTGATGTCAAAGAATACTCTTGCAGGAAGAACTCCAATAATAAAGCATTATTGTTTTTAGATAATTTTTTTTTTTTCTTTTATGTTAGCTGAGACGGCACGGGCAGCTAAGGCCCTCATCAAGGCCATCCCATTAACGCTATATATATATA
>JAUTYZ010178049.1:0-10811 GCA_032273725.1 Panulirus interruptus
GAGAGAGAGAGAGAGAGAGAGAGAGAGAGAGAGAGAGAGAGAGAGAGAGAGAGATGGCAACGCAGAGAGAGAAACATACGTCCAGACGCAATACACGCAGGGAGACGTCTCTGTAGGGAGAAAGCAGACGGAACAGGAAGTATGTGGACGAAACACAAGCGAGATATCCAAGAAGCATATGACGTTACGCAGGACTCTACGTACACCTGGAAAGACACCTGAGTGGACAGACAGAAAGCCGAAGGATGTTTTTATCATTTCTGCTCGTCATTTTCACTTTGGACATTGTCATTTACCAGCGCATGATGTCAGCAAGTTGAGACTCCTTAGGCTCTCCAAGGTCATGAAGTTACCAGTTTGATTAATTGTTATTTGTTCGTAAAGTAGAACATCGTGTACGTTCGTTGTGCTATGGCTCTGGAGAACAAAAACTCAAATGTTGAGGTCATGGGACTGTTGGTGAGGGCTGAGTGCTGGGCTGACGTGGCTTGACACCTCGGTCGCGTGAAGGTCAAGTTGGCGAAAAATTCGTCGTTCTTATGAATATTATTCGCTGCATTTTAGGACCACGGGAATAATCAGGACTGTGGACGGACCATTAGCAGGTGCAGGACGTAGCCTTGAGGCTTCTCTCAAAACCTGTTTTCTTGTCATATAGAGAAAAAAAAATGTCAGAGTTTATATAACCAGAAGCTTATGATCTTGTCAGGATTATATTTTTCCCATGTTATTCGTTATCCATGTTTTTCTGTAGTGCTCTAAACTACAGCGAAATACTCGCTCAGTAAATTTGTTCCTTAGTTTTTTGTGCTTTCCACCCAGTTTTATCTACAGAAATTCAATTGGATCTGATGATAAATATTTCATCAAGAGCGATATCCGCTTACGAGACAGAATCTACCAACACTTCAGTGACAGAAAAATACTTAACGCCACAAGTAACTTCAGATCATGACGGGAATAACCTTCACCACCTGATGTGCTTTCAACACTGGAAAAATACGAGCGCCGTAACATACTGAGCGAACAACGATATTCCAAAGCTATCATTCGGTTCATGTATTAGTGAGTAAATCTTAGGTTGGGAAGGTACCGTTGATAGAACCCTCGTGAAGATTGTAGGCATTTGGTGTGACGTATAGCGGGTAGTAAGCCCGACTGCCTCCGTGGCATTTGTTTCATTGGTTCAGCAGGCTGGTGTGTGGCGATGTGTGGGAAGATCGCTGTTAGATCCACTAGCTATAGGTTCTCCCATCAGCGTTGCGAGGATTTAGGTCACCTCTTCTGCTATACTTGTCGCTTTCAGTAATGTCACCGGCAGAAAATCACTGTGGGATATTAGCACTAAGTACAGAACGATTTGTATTAGCAGCGTCTTGTTAGAACTGCTGTGTATTTCACAGTTAGGTCACTCTTCGTTATCCTTAGCTTAAGTAACTAATAGATGAAACTGTCTATATGACAAACTATCGTTTTAAGGAAACTCTCGACCTTGCTATATGGTGTCTCTATGGTGTCTCTACGCTTATGTTACCAGTAAAGGAAACTTTCAACGTCACTTTTGTTGAGCAGCTGCTGATCAAATCATCTGAGTAAGCTGCTGATGAGGTGGTCTGGGCAACCTGCCGATGAGGTGCTCGGGGCAACCTGCCGATGAGGTGCTCTGGGTAACCCTGCCGATGAGGTGCTCTGGGTAACCCTGCCGATGAGGTGCTCTGGGTAACCCTGCCGATGAGGTGCTCTAGGCAACCAGCCGATGAGGTGCTCTGGGTAACCCTGCCGAGGAGGTGCTCTGGGTAACCTGCCCGTCAGGTAAGCTAAGTGCCGTGAAGAGTTGGACCTCGCGCTCAGATTTTCCTTACGGCGACTGTGATGACGAATCAGATTTACAAAAGCTATGCCTTGGAATGCGTAACCATGAGCCTTTTATTGGGATTTTCCGGATTGCTTTTTCTTTTAAAGTCTATGGCTTGTCACAGACTAAGTGGAAAAAAAAAGTTTTGACGGTGATTTAGAACATAGGCAATGTTGCGACGTGAAAGAGTGACATGTTATTGATACAAGTAACAAATACATTTCATTATCATCACTTTTATGTATAAATCATATGAAATGTTTTGCACGTGAAATAGATTGTGGATCATATTTCAGTGTTTAAAGACCTCATAAATTATTCCTTAGTATTAGTTCGTCCTCTAATGTAACTTCGGTCCACCTAGAGTATTTTGAATCATATCCCACTCAATGTCTTAATCCCAAAAAAAATCCTAATGATAAGTCACTTCTGGTAGGGCCGAATGTGGGTTGGATCTGAATATGGCAACACATGACCAATTTATGAAAAGAATTTTGTATGTTACTGACGGGAGGACTCTCACTATAATCTTAATTTGGCGTTACAGTAATCTGTTTTACCTACAACAAGATTTAGCAGTCAATGTACAATAATGCTTCGTATTAGTCTGTTATTTCAAGAGGGCATGATGTCCTCCAACAAAAATGAAAAGGGAACGAATTTTGTTATCACTGTTGCTATGGAGGTGAGAAGCATCATATAACTTTAGGAAAGAAAAATATAGAACTGAAAATGAAGACCTGAAGTTCTGAAGAGAATCATCATTAATAGAATGTATGGTAGAGAAACTAATGATTTGACTTTTGTCTCTCTCTGTCTCTCTCTCTCCTTCCCTTAAGAACCAACACTATATAAGGCTTTAGCGATTTTTTTTTTTTGGGCAGTAAAGAGAAAGTCGAAGCCAGTCTCAGGTGCTCTTGGAATATGTAGAATTTTCCTTAACGGGACAGCAACCTCAACAGTAGTGTACAGGTACTGATCATATACAAGAAGATAACAGGAAATGACATTGGATCTGAACCACCATCATCTGTCTCCACGCAAATTGTATGCTCAGTCACGGGTTACTCTCTCCGTTCCGAGATCAGGAATACTCAAGAAGGGTTCTTTGGTTTGGAACAATCAAGGGGAGAAATTTCGGTCCAGATGTTGTAATCTAGTGATTATAATGGAGGAGAGGAATTTTATTCCGACTGACTTGGTTAAAAGTCGTGTTGTTAAGGATGGTAAGGGTAGTCACCACACACACACACACACACACACACACACACACACACACGGGTGGGTTGTGCGTGTGTGTATGCTGTTCGACATAGGAGTGAAGACAAGGTACCGTCACGCTATAAAGTCGGGCGCATACCCCCACCAACCTCTCACCACTGATTGTGGTTCCCTCTAGTGGTGAGACGACGAAGCAGTGTTTCATCATAGCCAAAATCAGCAATGACTTAAGTGAATTATAAACGTTTGAAATAGGATCTATATATAGAATTTGGCATCACCTGTTGTAGGAGGTATGACGTTAAGTAAAATTGTTTAGAAATGCTGAAAGTATAGTAAAGCATAAGGATAAACCTGAAATTGTTTCAGTGGTATTGATCAAGCAACAGGATTTGGTAAACAAATGTACCATAACATTTGTATTATTAAAAATTGAGATTAGCATAACGAACATCAGTGCTAACAAAGAAACTATTCATATAACGACAGTCCGACAATCGTTACCCTGTTGTAATCCTTTTAATTTCGATACAGCACTCTGGCCTAATGTTTCCAATGTTTCCAACCTGACTCTAGATTCACACAGTCAGGTAAGTCTTAGCAAATTTATTATTTTTGTCAGATGGTGACTTAAAGGCTGCTTAATACAACGCCACTATTACCCACTTTAACCTTAGTGAGGGAAGTCGTGATCGGTGTGTGGGCAGCGCACAGGCCACATTAGTGGTCCAGCTGCCACAACACATAGCCTACAGCTCTGAGACCGAACAGCGTCCACACCAACACAGCAGCCGCACAGTGTCCTCCCTAGTCCATCTATCCTGTCTGGATTTATGTGAGTATTGCAAGCGCAATATATAAACATTTATATTTAACCTAACATTCCCTTAATATTCTTCCTGTAACATTACCTTCACAGTTTGTTACATTAAAAGCGTGATAATTCACCTTATCCACTTTTAGAGCAAGTCAGCTTAATTGTGGTTAAGATCCATAACAAAGTGGTCCTGAGATACTTATGGCCAAAACCAATTCGTCCATGGACCTCATATCATCTCCTGTGATCTTGATAATCTATCATTTCATTTCCCAAGTGCCTAGAAATCTGTATACCAGTATTTACTCTACCATTTATATTGTCAGTAACGACCGGCCAACCATTTCCTATTCTTGCTCCCAGTCAACTGATACAGGAAATTAACACTTTCGGTTATGTCATTTTGGTTAAGATTTTATGTATGTGAAATGGTTTCGGGTGTACACTTAATGGTTGTTCCAACTCTACACCATTTGATGTACTTTGCAATACTGTTGTTGGGCATACATGTATACCCACCCCTGTTGCTTATCAAATATATACCTATGAACTAATTACTACATTAGTAACCGTCTAGTAAAGATGAGGTGGCGCACTATTTTCTGTAATGTCAAGATGTTCCAAGCGTTTATAATTCGCAGATTACGCACGTCATCTCTGATAAAGGTGATAGGAAACCCTGGCTAAGGTGAACGTTGGTTTGGCTTCTCAACGATAGGTGGAACCACAATCTGTGGTGGTGGGTATGGGAGGGTATGCGTCCGACTGTACAACATGAATGTATAAGTTAACTATTGAGTGGCCAGCACGCATGAGGTTAGCTCTTGATAGATTAATATTTCGTATCAGTTTTGCATGTTGTCAAGGACCGAGGTAGACTATAAGCGGGAAAGGTATAACTTAAGCCTGGCTAGTACATGTTCAGTGTGTGTGAACGCTTGCTTATATTCAGTGAACTAGGGAAGTACGAATGGTGAGGTATTATATTTATGGTGATACATTTGCAATGATCTTCGTGTGCTGGAATCCTGATTCAGGAAACTTTCTCTTGATATATATCTTGTTGAAATTTGATATTCGTTATTTTAGGCCTTCAGTGACATAAGAAATGGAAAGAACATTATTTGGATCAATCTTAAGCTGACTGACTGGCTAACGTTGAAACTGTTTAGTGTGAGGTGCTCTTGTGCATCGTTACTACATGCCTTGAATACAGATTGTCTTCAGGTCACCATGCAAGCTGCTGGAAGCACGCTGCTAGGTTACAAATGCCAACTGCCACCACTTGCTTTTCCTTCGATATAAGATCAAATCGGTTTCGTTTCCCGATCCACTGTACGATCCACTTAAGACGAAGATTCGTTAGAGTCGCCTTTCCTTCCGAGTTCATAGAAATGAACTGATGCAAAGACCTGAAGGTTGTTCCCCAATACAATATGAACGAATGACGGCAAGATTTACTTATACCAGTTGAGACGGATTACTCATTTGTATTGTGTCTTGGAGTATCTGTGATCAGAGAGGGTTAAGCTGGCACGTTACAAACCTCTAAACCTAAATTATATTTGATCTAATTCTGTCCTGAGGGTGTTCATTATTTTTGTCCGTTACCTTTTCCGTTTTCTCTTGGATCTCAATAATCATTGAATTTTCCTCGTAACTATCGACCTGCGCATGTTATCCCATTGGCCTTGAGTAAATAAAATTCAGAAGCTTTGCGACTAACGTAGGAATTACTTTTGCAGAACGAGTGTTCCAATCCTGGACCACTCAGTCTGGCGGAAGTCAGGGACGCCTGCTTTCAAAAGTTATCATACGAGGAAAATTCAAACAACAACAGATTATGAAATTTATGGGAAGATGCGAAGGCCTTGAGCATGGGATAAGTTATGTGGATAGCTGAGGACGCGCAGTCAATACAAAACAAACAGGATTGCTGTACAATGGAGAGAAAGTATGAATTATGTAGATGATGTGCTTCTGCTGTGATAGAGACCTAGTTAGGTCGCAGATGATTGAGCTCAGGGCCATGAGATAAAGATTTATCTAAACACGTGTGTCGATCCTAAAAGATAACGTAAAATGTGTGTACGTCTGGCTTAAGGGAAGGTTTCGATGAGACTGGCTGTGAGGTACGTGTCTAAATTCATTATTCATGTAATGTAGCAAGTACTTGTCTATGTGTATATGGTGGAAATGTATCTGGGTGTCTTTGGAGGTTGCAGTGTTTGTAGACTGATATGAGAAATGCATCTGTCTGTGGCAACATATATTCTCCCACATCCCACTCCCACCACCACTAAATCCTAGACTTACCTTAATATATTATGAATTTTCGGTGGAGCATACAAGGCTGACCTGCCGTTAGGTGACGGGAGGGTACCATGGTAAAAAAAAATCTGCCTCCGATCATATCTTGTATAGGACACTGTAGGATCCATTCTTATAAAACTCTCTTGATGTTTCTATACCTTATATATGCTCGTGTGTTATAGCGTTACAAGGACTATATGGTGCAATTTTATTATAACATTCATGAAGACCTCCAAAAATGATGTCAGTCCTTTGCAAATATTTCCTCATTTTCATGTTACACCCTAAGTGTGTTAACAAATCACATTATTACGGAAACCGATGTATTACCAACATCGGTATCTAACACTAGCAAATTGCTAATTACTTACATTGTAAATATCATGGTCAGAATTTTACAAGCTCCTGTGTCGCAAGTCATTTTATATTACAGTATCAAATGCCTGATTATTAGGATATCTATCCAATATGGCATAGCTTGTGGTTGTAATCTTTGATACGGTAGTTTATCGTATACTCTTCTGAAATCTAAACAGATGACATCAACAGCATCAATTTCATCACGCTATATACATCGCTGCAAATTTACGTAATTTCCCGTCATACCGATTGCTTCTGTCCTTGAGCTTCGTGTATGCTATATTCTTGGACAACAGGCAGTTCTTTGTTTCACTCTTCCCCCATTTTAGTTTAGTTCTAGGTAATGGCCTTCTGCCGTGCATTTGCACATATTATCAGTACTTTGAATGACTCATTAGTATTTTCCAAGCTATCTCATTTGAAAGATTATCCCAGATTACCCTGCCGAGAGTAATGCGTTGATCATTGAAATTTTCACGTCTATAATGTGGCATCATTGCACAACTGTAATATTGATTAGCATTACAAGAAGAATGAAAAGTTACATCTAAAGTAATTAGTCTGTGATCACTTGTACCAAACTTTTCTCCAGCTACGCCATTATCGACAGTATACCCAGTTGTCTGTAGAACTAACTCTGACTTATTCATATCACGAGAACGTTTTCAGCGAATTGCATCAAAATACTGTCAAGAAAATCTACTTGAGTCCACGCGCAGAGCCACAGGAAAGGTATGCTCCCCACTCTGATATTCGTGTGTTAAGACCTACCATTATGATCGAATCGTATTCATTAAAAATTTCTGCTAACTGGTCAAAAAGTCTTCCGACTACTTTTGGTTTCTGGGTGAGAAGTCTGTAAACTAATTCTGCTGTCATTGGTTTAACTTATGAAGCTTGTCTTTTACTTACACAAGTATTAATTCGATATTATCAATAGCCGCTACATTTTTCAGTACAGCATTAAGGTAAGCTATAACTAGCAGCAAGGCACCGCCGCCTATTTCGTTTCTTCTGTCACTGTTAAATAGGTTGTAACCAAGTCTCAGTGATATCAGTTATATCATAGCTTTCTGCTACTACAATTGTCTCTGCCTCTGAACATTTGTATTGTATACTTACATGAAATACTGTAATAAATGACTGAAGATTGTCAAGAGAAGTACTTACGAAGGGGGACGCACTTACGTTATCTGATAAAAGTGCATTAGTAGACTCGCTGACGGGTCTGCCAAAACGGGCAACATCCACATCGTTCAGGGGTAGCCCTTCCTTCGCAAACATCTCAGGCTGCACGTAAAATTTTAATGCTGCCACAGCATGTAAACTTAACTCCCTCCTTTGGAGAAAGGTTGATTAGTCGATTATTACGATTGAACGCCAGTGTCTTAGATATGTCACAGCTACAGATGTGATGTTGGGCTACAGGTATTGATGTCTGGTAGTTATTGTTGAATTGCTGTGTTACAGGCATTAATGTGATGCAGTTACTGGCATACTTCTGTGTTACAAGATCGGGTGTGTCACAGTTGCCCAAAGGTTACTGAGCTGTACGTAATGGTACAATGCGATGTTACAAGTCCTGGTGTGTTATAGTTGCTGTTGCATTGCTTTGTTACAAGTACTGGTGTGTCGCAGTTACTGATGCATTGCCGTGTTACAAGTTCTGGTGTGTTTTAAGCTCTGGTTTGTTAGAATTATTGTCACAAGTATTGGCACGTCATAGCTGCTGATTTACTGCTGTGGTACAGCTACTGAAGACCCAGTGATGAAAAACTGGTTGGTATTTCAGAAAAATGTCTCATGAGAAATCAAAAGTTCGTGTGTGTCTTCAAAGACAAAAATTATTAAAAATCAGATAAGTTTGCAATGAAGCTTTGGTTAATGAACAGATCTCTGAAGAGGCAAGTAGGATGGATAGTATATTACAGGACATTTCTCTAAATCATCGCTGAAAAGGCTATGGCTTACAGGGTATGAGAAAGAATCTATGAAAAAGGTGGGATGGGATTATTGATGATAAAGTTGTTGGAGAAGAAGAAGAATGGAGAAATAGATGTAGTAAATTAAAGAGTTATACGATGAAAAAGAAATTAGAGAAAAGAATAAGACGAAGGTAAAAGAAAAGAAATTGCAGACGAGCCCCCGAGGTAGTTCCGTGCGCAGCAGGACGGCCGGAGATTTCGACGCTATGGTAAGATGTAATCCAGTTTAGCATCACTGACGGATACTCCGTCTTTACCATTTATTGTTTGAGAAGGATTATGCTAAAGTACAAGACAAAAGGAAAAAAAGGATGGAAGAGATTATAAGGTGAAGAAGATCATAGTGACAATAATGAACAAGATTACCCTTGAACCAGCTGGCAGCGTAGTCCTAAGCCATAGATGTTTTTCCACAGCAGATGGATGGGCAGCTGGTGCCAGAGGGGACACATCCCGGTGGTTACAGGTTGTGGTGAAGAGAATTGTTTGCGTTTTTTATCATATGTTGGTTTTTCTCCTTTGTATCTCCTCCTCTCGCGTTTTTTTCCCTTAGTTTTTATCAACTTTCCAATTTTTATGTTCTCCTTTTCACCGTTTTCCTTTTATTTACCTTACTTTTAATCTTCGTTCTCTCTTCTTCCTCCTTTTTAGCTTTCAGCTTTTTCAATACTTTCTCCTCTCCTTTGCCATCACTCTTGTCAGCCAGTAAATGGTAAAGCGGAAGTATTCGTCAGTGACGATATCTTGGATAACATCTTACAAGAGCAGCGAAATCTCCAGCTGTTGTGCCGTGCTGGCAACTACCTCGGGAGTTCGACTGCAATTTCTTCTCTTTTATCTTTTTTTATTTCTATTTCTACTCTCTGTCTGTTCTTCTATTTATGTATTATTCTATTTCTTAATCTGCTTCCGACTCATTTGTTTCCCTTGACTTCTGTTTTCTTCTACATCTTTATCATATATAAATCCATCCCACCTCTTTAACTTATTCTTTCTTAGACTCTGAACTCTAGCCATTTTAGCGATCATTTGTTATCACTATTATTACTGCGGCAGCCATTACCCTCCACTTACCCCACGCTAAGGCCAGCTCTCTCTCTCTCTCTCTCTCTCTCTCTCTCTCTCTCTCTCGCTCTCTCTCTCTCTCTCTCACTCACTTACCTTCTTGGGTTTTGAAATTTGATTCTGGTCAAATAGGCGGTATTTTCACCTTCAGAAAAGCCATAGAGACTTCGCCTTCATGACCATTATTTTTCATAATGAAACCGGTGGCCAGTAAATAACAACACTTAGCCTTACACGATTGGTCTGGTTTCTAAATATGATCAGCCATTATGACCGCAACCCTTGTCTGTAAATTCTCTTATACCAGAAGTCAAAATACTGGAATACTAATATTCTAGCATCCTGGTTATCAAGCTGTTCTACATATAGCATCAATACCCTGTGTTATATTGTTGTCAGCTTTGCCTTTGAACGACAATAGGTTTTAGTACTATAGATCTGACCTAAATTAGTCACCGAAGCTTAATGTAATGTGTGAAATCTTTATATATTGTCAGCAGTCAGTTTCTAAGATGTGAACTCTAAACATAGTTTCAGCTGAAAGACTAGCGTTTTAATAGCGAATATACGTATGTTATGGTATGTCTTTAGTTGTAATTGGTAAAAAAAAATTCGTAGTTGTTCTTGTATGGAACAGGTATTGGGGAAGCTTCAGCATCTCTGTAATTCTCTGCACTTGTCGGAAGTGACCACTAAAGATTTCATGGAGAGGTGTCGACTTGCTTGTATTCACTTGTACGAGGGATTCAGTGGAATCCTATGAAAACATGTTGCTTAACTTGCATTTGATATCCATTGCAAACCTTATGGAGACATGATGATGAACTTTTATTTACCTGTAAGTGAAAACTGGAAAATATTGCTCAACCTTTTACTTGTAATGATATCTACCGGAAACTTTCTGGGAACATATTGATCAGCGAGTTTTCATTGACAACTTCTTGGGAACAATATATTTCAGCTTTGTTTTCTCTAGGGTTGACACTCCTTTTTTCTTAAGTATATCTCCTGTTTTGCTGTCACATGTAATGCTCAGAGCTTATCTTTTATACCAAAGGAAAATGGCTGATAACTACGAGAGACTATGAAGAAGGCAACTCACTGCCGTCCATATGACGCCTGTGTGATACCAGTGCGGAGTAAACTTTCAAAAATCATAAAATAATGGAGTAATGGAAGAGCACACGGAAGGGGG
>JAUTYZ010178381.1:0-10808 GCA_032273725.1 Panulirus interruptus
TTTCTGGTATTTTGCAGTTTGTTTTGTAATTCTAAAAAAATGTGGCTACAGCAATTATATTATATTGAAAACATATATACTAGGGAGGGTTTGTGTTGAGGATATTATGTTGAAAATATAAGGTAATAAATTTTGCTTTCACCAGCGCTTATATCTGTAGATTTCTGTTGATGTTGGCTATCTTGAAATATTGTGTGAGTTTTTTACGTCCGTGTAGGATTTTGTTTTCCTGAGAAGGTACGTGACAGGCGTTAAGCTTAGTGCTGGTCTTTCCTCTGTCGTTCTTGCCTGTATGCAGACGCGGACGTTGAATCTTAACGTCATCTTGTCCAAAGTACTGCCGAGTTAGAGAGAAACCTGTAGATATCTTCCCTATTATTTTATTGGATGGTCGTAACGAGAAATACTTTGTAGATTCAGCCAGGACTAGGGCTCAATGAATCGCATGATGTACCTTCGTGGATTTCGCCATTCATCTTCTCTGCCAGGTTCAGATAAGTTATTTCTCAAGAATGTAGGGAATTGCTGGATACGCATTTTATTTTTCTTTCTTTAAAGAAGGAAACTCAATATTTGGCTCAATTTTCCTCTTGCGGTTTTATCCTTTATCCCCTCGGCAGAAAATCTTTGCTAATGCTTAAGCATATACTCTGATTTGATAAGGTTTCAAAATCCTACTCAGTTCAGTCTAAAATTTCTTTCGGAAACGAAAGTATAACGTACGGTTTGAAAACGAGCCAGCCAGAGCGTAGTGGCCATATGCCGTGTGCTGGTCTTGTTAAGCCATGAAATGATCGACCCAACCATCACCTTCACGTCCATTTGATTTTTTCCATGAATAGCAGTTTCTATGAGACGCGCTGGGATCTGAATTTGCAGTTTTGTAAATATGGAGTCTAGGGTTCGATATGAACGTTGGGCACTGCAGAGGATGAACTTTCAGTTTCAGAAAGTGTTGTTCATGACTAGTGTGTATAGCATTGACTTATTAAATGTGTTGGACAAAACTTTGGCACTTTTTATTATGTGGCTCTGATTGTTGGCATTTGTTACACTTTAGATATAATTGCATAAGTATCTAGACTTTTGAATCCATTGGAATTCAGGCTTATATGCTACAGAAACACGTTTGGATTGGGACTTTCTTCGTATATTTTTCACGTACTGTAATCATACTTTAAATGAGAGCAGCATATAGGCTCGAGTAATGATGCAGTGCCTTGAGACAACATATTGTGTTGCGTAAATTGTCTTTGTACTCCTAGGTATAGGTTACAGTAGCTTTATGAATGTGTTTGGCAGTTGTCAGGGCGTGGCGTGATGGTTCGATTGTGTTGGTAGTCGTTAGGCAGTGGTGGCGGTGACACCCAGCTTGGTGGTTTGGCCGTGGATGATGAGTCAGGGGAGGAGGAAAGCCAACCACATCGTATGGCTGTACAGGCCTCAGTTCTTTTATGTTGAAGATACCAGTCAGAGACGACAATTCTCATCGAGCCCAGTACCAAGTTAAGATGAATGGAGAAGAGTAATCTGTGAGAGTTTTCGAGGAGGTGGAACCTTTTAGTTTACATATGGGCAACTGTTAGAGAAAACTTGATATAGAATGAGAATAATGATGTTACGTCAAAAATACCTGAATTAGGAAGCTTTTAAATCAATACATGATACCTAAAGAAGTTGTACGCGTATTCGGTGAATTTTTAATCGGCTTGATTACGATAATTCATTGTGATCGCATTTGTTCGTCCTACTTGTAGTAAAATCATATTGGAGTTTTAAAGTTGGATCAGCCCTTCTTAAAACAATAATTCCTGCACATCTGCTTGAGATGTATTAATGAATGATAATAGTGTTTTGTTTTACACTTGCTAGAGTTGTATTAATTATTGTCTTGTGTCTTCCTTGATCTTTTCACGTTTTAATGATACAAAACTGGATTATTTGTAGTCAGACACACCAGGGTTACCCACGATGGGCGCTGAGGCCATAATTTTGAAATAAAGGCCAATAAACCTTCTGTAAG
The DNA here is from genome assembly GCA_032273725.1 of Panulirus interruptus. Lineage (NCBI taxonomy): Eukaryota > Metazoa > Arthropoda > Malacostraca > Decapoda > Palinuridae > Panulirus > Panulirus interruptus. The sequence continues at coordinate 2,024 of JAUTYZ010178381.1, forward strand.
CAGAATCACAGAACAGCCCTACAGGAAATTGACCAGTCCCCAATGCACAGAATTTCAGGAGCACGATGTTTTATGCATAGTTTTTACTTCTGACGTCTTTTTACAGTCTTTGTCAGTGAATAATCAATTATATAAAGTATTCACGAATAATTCAATTGTTCTTTGCAGATGATACAACTCTGGTCTAAAACTCAAGAGAAAAACTGGTATTAGTTTGGGAGAGTACCTGAAATTAAGAAAGTTGAGAGGTTTAGCATTGAAGAGAGAGACCTTGGTTTGAGTGAGAGGAATGGGAGTTCTAGATACCTAGGAGGGACAGTGGCAGCGGATGAAACTGTAGGAGCTGAAGTGAGTCACAGGGCAGGGAAGAGGGCAAAGGTCCTGTGTGCATCTAGGAATGTGTAGAAAAAGAGATCACTGATTCTGAGGGCAAAGATGGGTATGGGTGATGGTATTGGAGTTGAGGATGCTGTGTGGATGTATGTCATTGGCCCAAATTGTTAAAGTATGGAAGAGGACAGATTTGTTGGAAAGGAAATGTTTATGAAGACCTTAGGATGGGGGCAAAGGTCATGAGTATATTAATGAAGGGGTATGTGGAAAGAGGTCACTCCTTGAGGGGCTCAGATGGGATTGCTTGATGGTATAGTATCCTTGATGGTACTGTATAGATGTGAGTCATGAGCCCAATATTTGAACAAATGGAAGAGGGTAGATGAATAGGTAAAAAGATGTTTGAGGACACTGTATGGTGTGTGGAGGGTTAATCTAGTAAGGAATGACAGGTTGGTTACTAGAGGGTTGTGTTGGTAAGATTATGATTGAGAGAGATGAACATTTTGACCTTAAATAAAATTACTAAGTTATATAATGAACTTTGATTCAATTTTCCCTTTACAGGCTGCTAAAGAAGGAGCACGATCTGACTGCAACAGAAAAGGTTCTTGCTACCGCAGAAGGTCAAGTAGCAGACCTCACCACCAAGCTTAACACTTCAGAAGCTGAAAGAAAAAAACTTCTTGCTGAACTCAGGGTGAGTTGTTGTTATGATGCATGGATAAAGTTTTTACTTGATGTAGGTAATGAAGTTGTATAGATTATGTCGTAAATAGTGAGAGCACAAATACTCTTTGATGTTACATGAAAAAATAACATACTTTTTGTCTGATTATACAATACAAAAAACTGCGGATACTTGGTGCACTTGAATGCATGTATTCGTGAAGGGCATCGATCATCTAAGGAAAAATGTAATTGTGGGAGAAATAAATCTTGCAAGTATTATGGCCGGAGAGGAAATGGTAAGACCCCCCTCCCTCTCCTTCCTCTCCATTTTTCTGGAGAAAAGAACAGTCTGGGGATTTTCAAGTGTATAAAACATGCCCTTTTGAAAGGGTTAGGTTGAACTTGTTTGAAAAGATGTGACAATTTAAATAGTTCCAAAGTCTAGCAGTGTAGGGAAAGAAGCAGTCATTTACTTTCCAAGCAAATTTCTTATACCTTGATCAACCTCTGGATTATATTTCATATGTGATTATTGATGCGGGTAGAAGGAATAGATTATTGCTAGAATTGTAGAAATGATTAATAATTATCCTATTCTTGTTGCCAGTATAGTCATGAATTTATGCAGGGAATAGTAATGTATTGGGAATATTCATATTATATAACTAATACTGTTACCTTAGAATGTAGCTACTGAGATGTATTCACAGCCAGATGCTACCAAGATATTTGATAATTAGTTTACAATAAAGATAATCTTGATTACCTCCATCCAGTACTATAATCTTATACCAATATTGAAATATATTTGCTCTGCAGCAAGTTTATGGTACGGCATACAGAAGGGATGTAAAAGTATCCTATTACAAAGATATTTCGATCTTAGCTGGCAGCTGTTGACTCAGGAGCTACAGATGTGCTATCTATTCATGGTAGATAGATAGGTTGTCTGTATGTTTGTATAATGCATTTTGATAACATTCACTATTCAGTGGAAAGTTCTTTGTTAATTTAATCGTGTTTTGCTTCATATAAGGTTCTCTGGATGACATACAACCACATTTTATGTATTATTATTATTATTGATATTATTATTATTATTAATATTATTATTATTGGTATTATTATTAATGTCTGTTATATTTTTATTTTGTATTGTTTGACAAGCATTTTTTTCGTATGACAGTCAAGATCGTGTGTCGCATTTTAATACGTCTTAAGAAAACTGCAAACAGATATTTTAGATGAAACGACCTTTTTCCTCATTAATATTTTTCCACAGATAGTAATAATGATAATAATAGTAATGACAATAATCTTAAAGTTAGCGGTATTAGCTAGGGCGTTTACTCAAGCAGTGAGCAAACCTACTTGGGCCAAAATATCAGTCGATATCATCTTGAAGATATCCTGAGTCAGTACCGCATGATTTATTCTTGTATAATGACCCATCTTATCATTGTCGGATATTTTATATTATAGATCCTTATACTGATGGCGCAATCTTTTGTGTTATCGAAATATATCACCGCATGTGGGTTATCTTCGTAAGATGTTACGTAACGAGTCATGGTGATAACGAGTGTGTTGTTATTGTGTGTGTGTGTGTGTCATGGCGTGACATCATCAGCGTTCGCTCTGCCGTCAGCGCTCAAAATACGTTCAAGATTGTCATACGTAACGTTCAAGGTTGTCACACGCACCGCATGACGTTCTTCATGATAACAAGGGAAGGTGCGCAGGACGGAGCCCTGGGAATATATATGCTTCGCAAATATATGTTTATTGTACATTTGATATAATTTCTTTGTTATTTCTAGGCAGTGCCTCCATTGGCGTAAATGATTTACGGAATATTAAAAGCATGTGGCCCGGGCACCTTGAATTTTTTTGTTTTCGTTTTTACAAGTGCGAAACACACAGAAAAGAAGGCTGGAAATGACAAAGAAACGATGCCTGGAAATCACTTGGAAGGGAAGGCTGGAAATCGCAAAGAAGGGAGAGCTGGGAAATAGGTTTTTAGAAGACATTTATGAAATAGGGAGGAAGTAGGTAAATGGGAAGCCTAGGAATAGGAAGACATTTATGAAATAGGGAGGAAGTAGGTAAATGGGAAGCCTAGGAATAGTGAAGGGGGAAGGGGAGTCTAGTTAACCCGGAAATTGGTGATATTAAGCCTGTGGTGGAGCAGGTAAGTAGGAAAATGGGGAATCTTTTACAATTAGGAGGCTTTGTGAACAGAAAAAAACGTTATACAAATGGGGTCACTTTGTAAATAGGCAAAAAGGGTGACAGTCTGCAAATAGGGAGTGAATTGGCCAGCATGTATAAAGTGAGAGAGGATGACAAGTGAGAGTGTGTGGTGGGGAGTGAAGTCTTCTGACGAACTACGTTGGATCCACTAACCTGTGCTTGTCTGTCCCCTACAGATAGTGTTGTGCTCCTGTAGCCGCTGTGTCGACCGCACCTCGGGGCCCGCTCCTTCGCCATGGTTAGTGGTTACCCATTTACCCAGCCTTACCCATCGTTACCCATCTTACCTATGTGTGATGATATCATACCTTCAACCATAGGTTTTTTCCACATTTAATCTTGTGCTTTGATGATTAATTAAAATACTCATTTTGATTAAGTGTATCTAATGAACTATTAATCATTCAGATGTGTATATTTTATTATTATTAATCACACTTTTAGTTCTTTGATTGGATTATATGTTTGGTTATATGCTGCTGGAAGTAGGCCTTCCTTAGTCATCTACTACAGTAGGTACCTCTCGTAGCTTTCTACTGTAGCCATCTACTGTAGGTACCTACCGTATCCATCTACTGTAGTCACCTACCATAGCTCTCAATTGTAGCCATCCTCCGTAGTGATCTACAGTAGTCACCAACGGTAACGATCTACCATATTCAACTACCGTAGCCATCTACTTTAGTCACCTTCCGTAGCTTTCTACTGTAGCCCTCTACCATAATGGTCTATAGTAGTCATCTTCGGTAGCCATCTACCATAGTCTCCTACCATAACCATCTGCTGTAGTCACCTAACGTAGCCATCTACTGTTGTCACCTACCGTAGCTTTCTACTGTGGCCATCTACCGTAGTGATCTACCGTAATCACCGTCTGCAGTTATCTGCTGTAGTCAGCTACCATAGCTGTCTTACCTCAGCCGTCTGTCGTAGTCAACTGCCATAGTCATCTACTGTAGCTACCTACCTACTGTAGTCAACTACCGTAGCTGCTACTGTAGTCATGTCCGGGAGTGGAGTTAGGTCGGGTTGAGTCAGCCAGTTGGGTATGACTCACTGGGTTGGCCGCCAGCCATCGATCCCCTCTACCTACCCTTCTACCTCCTCCTCCTCCTCCTCCCCCTCCCCCTCCCCCCAGAAGTAGAAGTAGAGGGTAGGGGCCACGCGAGGTAGATTGTCGGGTAAGGGGAGCTCCGCACGGTTAGAGGGGTAGATATTGCCGTGACGCAGAGGCCAGGGGTTAGTCAGGAGGTAGAGATCAGAGGTCAGTCTGGAAACACATGGGAAAGACAGATAACAGGAGAACCGATGGCCTGTGATGAGGTTATGTGCTGGAGGACGGTAATAGTATTAAAAATTCCTGGTTTATAGAGATGGAGAAAAGATAGTAATGCAGAAGGCACCTCCCCATCCACCACTATAGATGGAAACAGGAGAGTAAAGCGAGAAGGCTCCTTCCTACCCAACGCACAGCAATCTTTAGAAAAAAAACAAAGAAGGAACAACATGCAGTAGGTATAGAGTATACTGCCTTGGAAATTCTATTGGAAAGTTTAAATGGGAGAGACACCGTAATCCTTTAGCGAAATCTGTATACTTTGGGGTTGAGGCTTGGCTGGCGAAGGAAGACATGTAGAAATCTGTGCTTAACAGAAGAATGTCATATTTCACTGCTACTTCATCTTGAATTGGGTAATTTACTGATAATTAATGTCACAGAAGTATTTGTCCAGCCATAATTAAAAGGTATTGATACTCTCCGCCTTGGTGTAAGACAGGTCAAAGGTCACTATCTTACCTAAGGATCATAGAAGTTGATGACATTTAAATGAAAGGGTTGGGTGAGTGTGCAGCCCATCTTCTTGGGACATGAGTCGCCCTGCGTCGGGCTGATCACCACTGGGTCTGCAGCATCACCCACCAGGCCTGCTGGTGAGGGCCTGACGCTCCTGACCCAAGGGCGGACCAGGCCCCTGCAGTACGAAACAACATCGAAGTTATGACAAAATTCTTACATAAGTTAAACCAGTGGAGGAAAACAACAGTTAGTAAGGTGAATGTAGAGGTTAGCGTTGCTGACCATGAGTCACGCACGGGTTTGCCCAGTATCGAATCCTAGGCGCAGCAATTTTATAGTAAATAATTAGATACTCTTACATCTGAGATAATCTATAATCACATCGATCAGCATAAGTACCCTAATCACTAGCATTGATAAGATAGGGAGATGAGTATGTATGGTGTGGTATCAGTTGGATTACACTGTATAGGGACCAACTCATGTGTTGCTCTGGCTCCAGAATTTTGATATTCTTTGTGTCTTTCACAAAACCACGAAGTAAAGTACCGTGTATATTTAACCGAGTGAATGTATGTATAGTAATAAGGATGGGTAACAGTGAAAGAAGGCTTTCCTTAGTGTACGGATATTCGATTATTTGAATAGACTGAGCAAGGAGATTGTGAGTGCCGGCAGTTAACAAAGGTTTAAATGGCCACTTGGTAGCATAGAAATGCAAGAGCTGGGGCCCCACGTTTGTGGAACTCTCAATACCCTACTTTACAAATCGGGTAAATACAAAAAAGTTAGATAGGCTATGGAGGAGATGTGGCTGGCACAACAACTAGCTCGGATTTGAAAGGTATAGTATAACAAGGAAGATAAAAAAGGAGGAACAGAGAAACTTTGTGAAAAATACTGTAGACAGAGCAAGAAATAATGCAAAACTTTTCCAAAAACTCATCGGATGTAAATTGTTGCTTAAAGTACAGCTAATCAGCCTGATAGATTTAGAGGTAAGAGTTGCTGAGAACGATGTAAAGTTATGCGAAGAGCCAAACGGCAAGTTCTCCAGTTTTTTTCGTATCAGTCGAAAAATAGCCCCAACATCATAGACATAGTGTGGGTAGGGAAGTGGATTTGGAAAGCATTGAGATAGCCCGGAAAAACATCAGGGGACTAAAGGGCCTGTATGGTGCTCATGAACCTAATGAGGTTTCTCCATATGACCTGAAGAAGTGTGCATATACACTTGATAGACCGTTTGAAATATTGTTAAATATGTCACTGGACTGGAAGTGGGAGAGAGCAAATGTCGTGGCTATTTTTAAGAATGCAGATCTAGAAACTGTGCTCATCCACATATCAATCTCTGTGACGGATATGGTCAGAAAAACTCTGGAAAAAAGTATTAAGAAAGCAAATTTATGACTTCTTGCAAACGAGATATTAATTACCTAAGTGAGAGGCAACACGAATTCAGGGAAAGGAGGTCATGCATAACAAATCTCTGAAGAAACCTCAATGATAACCTGAGCTCCATTTTAAAAACAAAAGATCAGGATAGGTGGATTGTAAGTTCCTGAACTCCCAGAGAGCGTTTGACACTATACCATATCGGAGCTGGTAAAGAAGCCGGATCTTCGGATGGGAAAAAGGGGGAGACTTCTTCAATGGATAGAAAGTTACATTTAATGGAGAAGCACAAAGAACGTAATCAGAGGAGCCTCAAAATTAGCTTGAGTCACCAGTGGCGTGCGCGTCAGGGCTTGGTCCTGAGACCATCGCTCCTCTTGATTTATGTAAATGACTTGGCAGAGGGACTGGACTCATTCCTGAATATATTTGCGAATGCTGTTAAGGTCATGAAGTGAAAAACGATAAGGATTGCATCAGTTTACAAGGCGACCTGGGCAGACCTGACAGTTAGTCTGATATATGGTTGATGATATTCAACCCAAATAAATGTAAAGTAGTGAGAACGGGACGCAGTGAAAGAAGGCCCAGATAAGAATTTGTAACGGGTACAAAGATGCAAAGATGTCACAACCAAAAGCTATAATAAGCAATTAGGCATGTAAATAACTTGTTGGAAAAGATGTAAGAAATCTTTTAATAGGATCATATTAATGGATGTGTAGAAGAAGCTAAGGTATGAAGTACTGAGTAAATGCTTGACACTACAACAATTTCAAAGGTTGTATGATGACAGAAAAAGTTCAAGATATGGGGCTTCATATGTGTAGAACTCCCTCACCTTACTGTACAAAGTGGTAATTACGAATTGGTAATTATACATGAGTTATTTGAAAGATGCAGAGAAAGAGCAAGAGAGCACAGCAAAAATCAGCAAAAAGCTCGTTTAATGAAAAGATGTGGTACGTACTAGAGCTGTGGGTGAATGAAATAAGCTGCGACGAAAATGTGTAAAGTGACATTATAGAGAAGTTGAAAAAAGTTGTATGATATGTGAAGTAAGTTCAGCAGATAGGGCCCCACGTGTGTTGAGCTTCCCTTCCCTTACTGCACAAATATACGGTTACACTGAACATAAACAGATCCAAACACACATACAGACCCATGAGCAAACTCAGGAAAAATAAACACAGAAACAGACCGAAGAAAGTCTGTGATACAGCACCATAGACACAGACGGCGAGCAAGAGAGCGAGACTGCCAGACGGTGCACAGACGGACGGATCTCTCATAGGTTACGCAATACTAATTCCTGTGAGTATCTCCCTGGTAGCGATGTAGCAGCGCGCCGCCGGCACTCAGCCTCTGAACTGAACGCTCAAACTATATCCCTCGGTTATTTTCTTTCTGCGGAGAGTGGAGAGTTTTGTTAATGTCCCTCTGTACCAGCCCACATGCTAGGGCGCGGGCAAGACATTACAGGCAGTTGACTAACTTGAGCATGTGGAGTTACATAAGTATCGGTGAGTAAGAGGCAGGTTGCAGTGGGCTGAGGGCTCGCTCCCATATATTCAGAAGAGGAGAGTAAGGGAGGATTACGTAGCTGTGGTAGTGGTGGTGGTACTGGTGGTGGTGGTAGTGGAAAGAGAGGTCAAGGTCACCAGGCGGTGGCCAGCAGCGAGGTAGCCATTCCCTCACTTGGGGAAAAAAGAAATTCCGATCGATCAGCCATCATTTGTTAAGTATGCAAATTTCGGCAATAGATATGTAAATAAATCAATCAGTATAGGACCATAGCTCGGGTTACCTTGAAATGATTCTGATCAATCGATCAGTTTTAAGAGAACACACGGTAAAAGTTTTTGACCAGTTGTCGGTCAGTGTTGCGAGCTGTTGCATGTGAGGACAGGGCAGTAGTAATGCAGACATGATGGGCATTTTTCAAAGCATCCTACCCCCGTAATGTTATCCTAGCATGGGCTTGTGCTCCTAGAACATTGTTTCCCAATTGGTATGCAGTGTAAATATCGTAAGTGTAAGTAAGTGTCGTTAAGTAGATCGTACGTAAAAAGGGATATGTATACGTTAGATAATAAATCTCCATACACATCTTTGTTAAGTAATGTCTCGCGCTTAAAATTCATTCAAGTTTAAATGATTGAACTGTGTTAGACTGAGGTTCCAGATGTGAAGAAAAGACTTAGGCAAGTGATAGCTAGACAGTTGAAAAAAAGATGGGAGACACTGCACTGGAGAACCACACAGCAGGAACGCAAGAGTACAGTGGGTCAAGCCTTGATCCTTTCCCTCTCACTACATTTTCATTCTTCA
>JAUTYZ010178491.1:0-10805 GCA_032273725.1 Panulirus interruptus
ACCTATGCGCTTGACCCTGGGCGGCCCGTGAATGCGTCACGGTCAGGAATGCTAACCGCTACACCACGGGAGTTGGCATATTTCTATTGTCATTTTGGTTTTGAGGTGAGAGTTATAGATTCTGTTGATATTTTTCAAGAGTATTACCTATTTTTACATAAATGAATCACACATTTTCCCTGATATTCATGACCTTATCACGTTATGTAATACTGCTTAGTAAAATTTAATGTTTAAAATCTTGCTCTTTGTGTGTTTTTGTAATTACAGTGAAATATGTTTATAGATTAGTTAACACATTTTCCAAAGCTAGGAGGCAGAGCTAAACTGAAATTTTATCTTTGGATATTGAAGAGATTTGTTCTGCAGTTCAAATGTAGTCTGTAGAAAATACATTGATAATTGAGGAGCATGAATAAGTGATTTAAAGATGATACTTATATATTACGGAAAATGTAGGGTTAATTAACGTAAAGTATGGTAATTCAGTTGCACAAATCAACAGAACTTTTGAAAACCTCACTTAACCTCACTAGTATATCTATCTATCTGTCTATCTCTCTGATGCCTGTTCCCTTTAGGAACTCCCATCAGGGGGGTGGCCACAGCAAAAGCGTCTCCACTAATCCCTATCCGTACATTATTCCCTCCCATACACAATTCCACACATTCTTCCACCATTCCTTGGTCTTCAGCACTCTGCCACTCTATTTCCCCATGTCACAAGTAGTCTTCCTCTCACACCAACCCTTTTAATTGTATTATCCCACACTATCCGTGTGAACTCCCTGTCTTGTATTCTTTCCACGTGCCCAAACCACCTCAGAGTATTATGTTTCATCTACTCTACCACTCCACAACTTATTCCCTTTGCATTCCCTGCCATACCAAATCTCTCATACACTCCCTCATTTCTTTCTTCATTCCATCTAGTCGTACCACATACTCCTCTCAGCTTATTTCCACAGCTTGGATTCTTGACCTCTGTGACTCATTCCATGGCCATGTTTTGGCTGTATGGTCACGTTCAGGAGGACTATACTGTCCCAAAATCCTTTCTTCACTTCCATAGTTACACCTCCACCCTTCATTATTCTATAAAGTGACCCAATGACTCTCCTAACCAGTACTGCTCTCTCCCTTCTCTCTCCTTCCATATCACCAAACTTACCCAAGATGGCTCTTAAATATTTATACCCTGTCTCCTCTTCCACTCTTTCTGCCTCCATATCTATAACACAGTTTAGTACAATTTCTCTCTCTCTCTGTTTCATTTCAAACACCATTAATTTACTTTTACTCGCATTTATTCTCAGTCACCTTCGCTTACACACATCACAAAACTCACTTACAACTTTCTGCAACTCCTCTTCACTCTCAGCAAACAACAGAGTATCATCCATAAACAGGCTTGCCACTAGCCACTATACCTTACCACCACAGTCCATCTCTGCACCCCTCTACCTATTTTTGCTTTCATCTTTCAAATCAGTCGATTCATATATATGTTAAAAGCCACGGTGACATCACACAGCCCTACCTCACACCCACGTTTACTGAAATGTTCACTCAACTCTCCATCCACTCTTACACGTGCATTTGCCCCTCTATAGAAGGGTGTCACACTTTCCAACAATTTTCCCCCATCTTCATATATCCTTAACACATCCTGTAAGGCATTCCACTCGGCTATGTCAAACACTTTCTTCATATCCATAAAAGCTGCATGCAACTTCTTATCTTTCACTAGATACTTTTCCATAGTCATTCTTACCGTAAAAATCTGAACCACACATCCCTTTCCTTTCCCTGCCTCACTAGTGGTTAGTATTTATCTTGATATTTAATATTCTAGCTGAAAAGTGCCAGTCAGACCCATAATTGAGTATTGCACACATTGTGTTGGATAGATGACAGTGAATGTCCATGAATCCAAGGGACAGATAGATTTTTGTTGTTGATATATGTCTACCACTATCATAATGGATACTAGCTGAGGTTTTTACAATCTCTGTAATTTTTTACAAGTTTATTAACTAATTGATTCCGCAATTTTCCTGATATGCATAACCCTCACTAATATTGCCGTATTTGATAATGCTTAAATTCTTGCCCTGCAGCTTCTTGTATTCTTTGAACACTACGCTAGCATTGCAGAGGAGAACTACTCAGTATTCAAAGTTAATGGTCGTGCAGGGCTGGAATATTTTTTTTTTTAACAATATATAAGGGCATTTGATTTGATAACTTTCAGAAGTATGAAATTTGTGATGGGAGCAGACTTTGGTTCAGTAAAAGTGCATTACCCTTTCCCCCATTCCACAAACTGAAATGAACCCCTCTGAGTTGGGGAGGGCTTTGAAAAACAGTGGAAGTGTGGGGTTAATAAAAAGCTAGTTTTGCACAAATATAAGACCTAAATCAAATCAAATCATATCTAACATTACCTAGCCCAGCCTAGGTTAGGCCAGGTTTGCCTTGGTTTTGTATTACAGTAAATTGAATATATGTTTCTTACCAAATTTAGGTGGAGAGAGTGCTGCATCAGCATGGAAGAACTTATGGAGACTTTGTATAGGATGAGAAATATGTTTCCTCCAGTGCCTTGCCGTCAAATGAAATAACTTGTGAAAACTATTAGGGTCTGGATCATTCTGAATCCTGGAATATCGGTGCTGAAGCTTGCTTTAGACCCCCCCCTTTTCAGTCAAATCACCAACAACTGAAGCATTTTTGTTTGATGATCTGGGATTCCTTTAGCCAACCAGTGACTGTCCACCAGATTAACATCTCACACCTCCCCATTCCAAACCAATCAACACTCACTTAATGTGGGTCACATTGTGAACATGAATCTTTGTGCGAGCAGATAACATATAGAGTAGTATACCTTTTATTTTGTTTTCCTTTTTTTTATGTGTGTGTTCCATGAAATGTTTTTTCTTATATTGTTATTATCAGTATTTAGTGTGCTTTTGATAATAAGGGAAGAAATTTAGTGTGTTTGAAAGTGGTTTGGTGAGGGAACTGGCTGCCAGGCTTCATATGTTGTGCCTTGCCTCACTCTACCTCCATTAGTGGGACAAGCACCCTTCCTCGCACCCTTGAAGATTCTACGAAATTGAATATTGATTATGTAATAACTATTTGTGTATGTTTAATTTCTGTTAATTAGAAAAAGTCAGGTTGTGGAGGGTTGATTCTTTCAGTAATTGCCTTATGGGAGTTTAGCAGTTTTAAATGATTGGTGGGTGGTTTCAGAAAAGCATTGACCTTACCTCTGCATTGTTCCCTCACCACTTTATTGTACAGGTATAATTTGTTTTGGTTGTTTTCTGGTTCAAGGTTTTTTTGTGGATGGGCTCCATAGAGGGAGAGGTACGGTAGAGGTTGGGACTAGAATGGTATCATGCTTGTGTTTAGTGGTGATACTACTTCAGTCCTGGGTTGTGGAATCCCAGGCAAAGGGTCAACTGGTCAAGGCCTCAAATTTTGCTAAGCATGTGTGTGTGTGTGTGTGTGTGTGTGTGTGTGTGTGTGTGTGTGTTTTTTTAAGACATTGTGCCAAAACTTATACTTTTCTAGTGAATTTGTTGGCCATTAGTTTCATATTTCTGGTTGGCATATGAAGTAGTGTCACATTGCCATGCAGGCTGGTTTATCACTTTATTATACAGTTCACTTCATGTTTAGTGAATTCAAATTTCCATAATGTTTCCATATTTAGGAATCCTGAATAATGACAACAGTAAAATACATGAAGATGAGATTTGGAGAGGAGGAGGGCACGATGAAATTGATACTGTACCATCAGATTTAAGGCCAGTAAACGAAGAATTCAAGAATAATAATGTAGACTTCAAAGCTGATAGTTCCGTGGGTCAAGCGACTCAACAAAATAATTCACAGGTGAGCTTTTTTTTTACTTGCGTTGTATTTATCATTTTCTGCATTCAGAGGTTAGTTTGTGTAATGTCTTTCCCAAATATTTTTGTTACAGCGTATCTTTATGCATTATTTTTCCTACAGGTAAATGTTTATACCAGTATATCTCTATACAAGGAGAAGGCAAAGACCAAATTGGGGATGAAGGATGGAATGAAAAAGATTTTGAGTGTCTGGGGCCTGAATCTGCAGGAGTGTGAAAGGTGTGCATGGGATAAAGTGAACTGGAGCGATGTAGTATTCAGGGAGCAACATGCTGTCAGTGGACTGAACCAGGCAGCTTGGGGTAACCACCGAAAGGTTTGTAGGGCCTGTTTGCGGTTGGTAACTGTGATGTTAATGCATTACACATGATGACTAGAGAATGATTTAAGAGAATGAGGCCTTTTCTTTGTTCATGGTGCTACCTCACAAATGCTGTTAATGGTGAACAAGTATGAAAAAACTCTTTATACATGTGTTTTACAGAATCTGATGTACAAATTTGCTAAAAAAAAAAATTTATTTGGTATCTACTACTTAACCTGTTAAAAGATGATGTGCCGTGAACAGTATATTACTCCTCTTGACAGTTCACTGTGAATGTTCTTTATATTGCGTGGGGCTTTCAGAAATTACTGGCAATCCAATCGTTTATTTATTTATTTATAAGTGCCCAAGGATGTAGGAACAAAAGCAGATAACTAAACCTTAACGGAAATGATCTTCTCTTGGCTCCTTCCTCTGTTCAAAGCCTTTGTTTTCAAATTAATACAGGAGAAAATTTCCAGCCCCCCACTCCTGCCTCTCTTAGTTGCCTTCTATGACATGAAGATAATTGAACAGTATTCTTTTTTCCCTAGTCCCAGGGATGATGATGATTATTATTATTATTATTATTATTATTATTATTATAATTATTATTATTATTATTATTATTATTATTATTATTATATACTTGTTTATTATTTCTCGCATAAGTGTGGTAGCGCCAGGAAGTGGGGGCTGGGAATCTTTCCTTTCCATATTATGTTGAAATTTTTTATTGTTACTATTGCTATCATTATTATTATCATTGTTATTATTATGATCATTTTTAGGTTAAGAAGGGAGAAACAGGTAGTATGTTTGAGGAAAGGAACCTGGATACTCTCCCTCTCAGCGAAACAAAGCTAAAAGGCAAAGGGGAAGGATGGTTTGGGAATGTGTTAGGGGTAATGTTGGGTTAGTGTGAGGGAGAGAACTAAGGAAAGGGTAGCACAGCTACTGAAGGAGGAATTGTGGGAATGTGTGAAAGAGTGTAAGGAGTGGGCCCCAGACTGATGCGGGTTAAAATGGAAGTGGATTACAAAGGATGGATGATTGTTAGTGCTTACGTACTGAAGCATTTGCTCTTCTATAGAAGGCTTTCACACCATCCAACATTTGTCCCCCAACCCCATACATCCTTAAAACATTCCATAAAGCATTCCACTCGACTATTGTGCGCTTTCTCCAGATCCATAAAAGCTGTATACAGCTTCTAACTTGTCACTAGATACTTTTCTACAGTCATTCTCACAGAAAAAGTCTGATCCACACATCCCCCATCCTTTCCTAAAAACCCCTTGCTCCTCACATATTGTGCACAGTCGTTTCCATGAGTGAGGATGCTGGAAATCCTCCTCTCTTGTATGATTGCTTTCCTAAAGAAAAAAGAAAAGTAACAGATGAAGGAGTGAAGTCAGGATTTTTACCCCAGAGGCTCAGTCATCCGTTCCTGATGGTACCTTACTAAGGTGAGAAGCAGAACAAATATTTTTTCAAAAAGAGTGTTATTATGTTAGAGGAAGTAGCTCTAACCAACTGTTGTACTTGTCTGACTTTTCAGTTATGCTTTGCCTGAGTGTTTTATCATATGCATATATTTTGATAAATTCATATATTTTTCAGCTCAATGGAGAAGAAACTATGGATTTTATGGATAGTGGTTTGTTAGACTTGCTACAGAATACATCCATGGTTGTGTCAGCAGTAAGTGAGGCACCTGGTAGCAACATGAATACAAAAAATACTGAACTGCAAGATGAGTATGAGAGCTATGAAAAGATATCTTGCATTAAGTGCAATCAACCACATTGTAATAGTCTCACCAAATGTCACAATGCTATTATGGTAATTTGATTATGCCTGTGGTACAATTCTATTCTTGATTGACATAAAGAAATACATGATGGTGTCTTTTTTTTATTAATGAAGATGTAATATGAATATAGATTCCATGCTGTGGTACATGTTTATATTAATTATTGAGATATCAGATTGTTACATTATTTAGTCTTATTCTCTTAACCAGTAGCCAGTCATAGGTTAAAACATGTTGCTATGCATGTAATTAAGTTTGCTCAAAGAGATCATCTTTGTGGGTTTTTTTTTTCAATGTCTCAACAGTGTTGGAAGGCACGATCTCGCAATGAAGCTGGTGAACTACAGGATGCTCGTGGATGTATATCTAAGCCTGATCATGTGCCAATGCAGTGTGGCATTAAAGAAGGCCACCTTAAACCCCTAAGAATAGATTGCTGTCAAACTAGCTACTGTAACAATGGTAGTTTTCCAGTTCTACCTCCTGCAGATACAAGTATGTTGATTAAATTTGAATAAGAACATTATGAAGATCATGTGTAAGCAAAGATGTTCATTTTTTCTAATGCCCTTGAAACTTTTACTTGGTTATGCGTGTGGCTGGTTTGTGAATATATACAGCCTTATGGCAATTGATAACTAAAATTTGAGGAATATTCTGCTAGTGGTATTGATGTATGATTTAAGGAAATAGCATACAGGATTAAAATGGGTATCTTTGAAGGTATAGTAGTACTGATAGTTTTGTATGGATGAGAGGCATGGGCTATTGATGAAAATGTACAGAAGAAGGTGCATGTTTTGGAAATGAAATGTTTGAAGACAGTATGTGGTGTGGGGAGGGTTGATCAAGTAAGTAATGATAGGGTGAAAGTGTTGTGAGTATGAGAACAGGATGGGTAAGAGAGCTGAAGAGGGTGTGCTGAAAGGGTTTGACATGTTGAGAATGAATGAGTAGAAGTTAACAAAGAGGATGTATGTGTCAGAAGTGGATGGGACAAGGAGAGTGGGGAAAACTGAATTGGAGACATAAGGATGGAATGAATAAGGTTTTGAGTGCTTGGAGCCTGATTGTGTAAGGTGAAAGGCATGCATGGGATAGAGTGAGATGGAGTGATGTAGTATACAGGGGATGACGTGCTGTCAATAGACTAAACCAGGCATATGAAGCAACTGGGGGAAACCACGGAAAGGACCATGGGGCCTGGTTGTAGATGGGGGGCTGTGGTTTTGGTGCATTACACATGACAGCAAGAGAATGGATGTGAGTGAATTAGGCCTTTTCTTTGTCTTTTACTGGCAATACCTTTCTAATGTGGGAAATGGCAAACAGGTATGAAAAGAAAGATATTTAAAAAAAAAAAAGTTTTTGAGTTGTTTAAGGTAATGCTATTGCTCATTGTGGTAATTATACTCAGCTGCAAAGAAGTTCCTGGACCATATGATTAGAATTCAAAGCAATTAGACATGATTTTAGCTACAGTTTTCCTTTGCATACTATAGGCCAAGAAATTGGTATCCTCTGACAAAAATGTGGGGGCTTTGTTACTTGAAAAATAAAAACAAATTTGATTATAGATATATAGCTGGCACTATTGTACTTATCATAGACAGACATCCCTGTAATCACTTAGGTTCTGTCTCATGAATGGTTATGGAAATGCAGTATAAAATGGCTCATTTGCATTATTTATGTCATTTCATTTTGTTTGATACCTGCTTCCCTTTCCTGCTTTAGTGAGGTAGCATTAGGAACTGGTGAACTAGGCATTCAAGGAAAAATCCTAGCTAGGCTCCTTCCTCTGCTCCTACTTTTAGAAAGTGGTAGCACAGGAGGGCAGGGTTTGTGGTCCCTAACTCCTGTCCCTCTTAGTCATCTTTTACAGTGTGTGTTTCTCATGTGGATATGGTATTGTTTGTGTAATTACTTATTTGTACTTTATGAGTAGGGAGTTTTACACTGATGGGGCCCCATCACTTGAACATTTTCTACTATCATCCATTTTCTTAAATCTACCTACACTGTCTGCATTAAACATGTCCTCAGTCATTTTCTTCTATTCATCCACCACTCATATTGTAAAAGTACTTCTTTCATCTACTTTAACAAGTTTTTTGTCTAATTATGTTATGTCTTCTGGTTGCGCTATCCCTACATCTCTCAAAGAACTGTTCCCTGTCCATGTCATCAGTCTGTTGTTTGTGATCAGGTCACCTCTCATTTTCCTCTCTTCCAAGGTTAGCAGACTTAAAACTTCAGTCTTTCCCCTTAACTCAGCTTTCTTAATTCTGTTACCATCTGTGTTTTACTTCTATGGACCTTCTCTGTTAGCTTCTTTTGGTGTGGTACTACCCACCTGGGTATCAGGGGGGTTAGTGACTGCTGTGTAGTGAGTCAGCACTTCAGTGGTTGTCAAGTTGCACTCCTCTAACCCAAGGAGTGAGGTCAGGGGGCTGCAGATCTTCCCCTTTTATCATTTTCTAATATTAGAAACATTAGGAAGAATCTTTGAAGATTTTCCTCAAAAGCTTATTTGTCTGTACATGGCACTATCTGGTTAAGGCAGGAAAAGGTGAGCAGGTATTTTTGTGTATTTAAAGAAAGTATCTCAACTTATTTCGTATATGTACTTATAGATACTTATTTCTTGAACAGGGACGATTGAGGGATCAGAGGTGATAAGAGTCCTTGTCATCCATGTTGTTCCTGTCTTGGTGGTTGCAGTTATTGCTATAGTTGTGATCCTCCTGTTATGTCGTGCCCATAATCGTAGGATGCGGGAGTATGCAGCAGCAGCTGCAGCATCTGCCTTACCTCCTCACCATGCCTTGTATCGAGATGAGCTCAGAGTAACTGCAGCAGGAGATTCAACGTTACAGGTAAGTCTTGAAGATTATTTTGATTTTCATGTGAAGGTCTGTCCATAGTTGCTTTTTCTGGAGATCCATCACCTTGAAGGTGGTTTGCCAGTTGTTGTAAAGGTATTCTTAAGTTTGCCATCATGTTTCATGCATAAGTTTAGAGTTGCTTAAGCCTTTAGATGTTCCAGCTAATTTCTTCCATGGAATTGAAGATTCTGGGAGCAGTTTTCAGTTTTTCTCTTAAGTCTCTTGTCTTGCTTTCAAACAAATGAGACTAAAGAAGGATATGCAGTTATTTTACTCAAAGGAATTTGGATTCTGATTGGACATGGGATTTTTTTAGCCAGTCTTATTTGGGTGAACCTTTGTGCCTGATCTTTCCAGAAGGATTCATTAGTTTTAACATGTCAGCAGCAGTGATATATTTGTCTCCTTTGCTTGTTATAGGTCCATGTAACCACCATGCTCTAAAGCTGTCATGAAAGATGTTTCCAGTCTAGGGTAGGTGCTTTTTTACCTTTATTGGTAAGAGGTATTTGGGATCAGGAAGAATTGGGAAAGAAAAAAGAAATGCT
Source organism: Panulirus interruptus (assembly GCA_032273725.1). Classification (NCBI taxonomy): domain Eukaryota; kingdom Metazoa; phylum Arthropoda; class Malacostraca; order Decapoda; family Palinuridae; genus Panulirus; species Panulirus interruptus. The sequence continues at coordinate 9,486 of JAUTYZ010178491.1, forward strand.
TTTAAATGATTATTGGAGGCTTTAGAATTGCCTGATGCAATTTCAGTGATAAAAGAAAGGAGAAGAATAGGTGGTTAAAACCAAGTTGTAAGGGGGCAACCAGTTATGGTTACATTTGACTTGGAATCATCAAACCTGGAAACTTAAAAAACATGGTAGAATTCAGTGGGGTATTCATCAGATATGATGAATCATAGAAAGAGATGGAAAGAAGCAAAGAATACGGTAAAAAAACAAAGAGCTGGAGATGCCCAACGAGGCAAGAGGGCACAGCAGCCCTTCCAGCACAGCAGAGAAAGTAGGAGTGTTTGAAGATGGTAATTTGAGACTGAAAATAATGTATTTAAATGTTGATGGATTGATAGATAATGGTAAAGAGCTGAAATAAAGGATCATGTAAGAGAAAGTGCACCTGATAATGTTGGAGTCATGGAAATAAAGCTTATTAAAGAGACAAGATCTTAGTTGTTCTGCACAGAGGTGTACATGATCATAAAGATGGTAAGAGAAGGCAGTGGAGGGAGAGCATTGCCTCTTGATAAAAGATGGCTTTAAGTTTCAAAAAATAGTGGAGGATGGCCCATTCAGACACTGCATAATGGGAAGGGTAATTGTTGCTAATATTATCAAATGCTTCAATAGAACTGCAACAATCCAGAGCAAATAGAAAATGATAACAATGAAGGAACAATCAGGATGGTATATGAAGCTGTAAGACACTCACTTCTCATATACGGTAAATTACTGATAATGGGGGATTTCAATTACAAATAGATAGACTGGGAAAATTTGGATTCTAATGGTGACAAGATGTCAAGGAAACGTAAGTTTTTAGAGTGTACACTGGATAATTCCCTCTGCCAACATATCAGTGAGCACAAGATGAGAGGGACTAATTAATTGCTAGATCTCTTCTTAGACAAAAGAGAAGGCTAGGTGGCTTGTTTGTATCTGGACTGACAGAAATTATTTGACACTGTAATGAATGGGTAGCAGATTGAGAAGTGGGATCTCAAGGCAGGAATAAGGGAGAAACTTATTCGATGGATAGAAGGGTCTCCATGTTTGTTTTTATAGTTTAGTTTTAACTGTAGCCAGGGGTATTGCCACTTTCAGTTAATTAATTGTTCTTTTTCTTCCTTTTTCTGCACAGGAAATATTCAGTGATTCCATTACATCTGGAAGTGGATCAGGTTTGCCTCTGCTCATTCAGCGTACTCTTGCCAAGCAGATTTGGCTTGCTGAAGTTATTGGGAAGGTAAGGTTGTCATATGGACTCCCGTGGTGTGGCGGTTAGCATTCCTGACTGTGACGCATTCA
>JAUTYZ010178601.1:0-16995 GCA_032273725.1 Panulirus interruptus
CCCTCCCATATTTCTTGCAACCCTCACCCTGTCTCCCTTTACTCTCCCTCGCACTTACCCCCCAGCTGTGTAAAGGGAGTAGAAATATGTCCTAACCACTTACCATACCTGTAGCCTCGCACGGGTGTAAAAAGTACCGAACTTTTTACACATTAAGTTAGAGTACTTTGGCGTTGATAAAGACGTTCTTATGTAAATGTAGAAGCACCATTCCTATAATGCACTCAAGTAAAATGAAAAAAATATATAATAACATCTTAAAACTACTTCTGTATCGGCAGTGCTGAAAATTACGTAGCAGCATACATAAAGTATAAACAAATCAATTAATATGTAATACAAAATAATAACAACATTTTATACTAGGATATCAGGTAAGATGAAACAAATTAAAGAAATCTTATTCTCTAATTACAGTGCTGTGCAAAATTACCTAGTAGTGTGCAGACACCGCCCATATTTTTATTTATTTATTTTCTTCTGGTTATCAAAAAAGTCGGGACAACTGATCCAGTTTCAGCAGACTCGAACCTCATAAAGATCTACACACAACAGGAGTGATGGGCTTGGTCGCTATTAGTGCGGCATGTACGTAGGTTAGGTTAGGTTATATCAGTTCCCTGGTGCCATCCTCTGACCCTCCTACCCCATGCCACACACCCCTGGTGCCAGGCCCTGGCCCTCTTACACCCCAGACCCACACCCCCAGGTGACACCCCCTGACCATCCTAACCCAGGCCACACACACCCCTGGTGCCCTCCCACTCTCTCTATCTCAAGTCACTTCACTACTTCCACACTCACGTCTGTTCTTGCCAGTGTTTACCGCCTTGTGTTTCCCAGGAAGCCAATGCTCCACTTGCCACAGCTCCACCTACTCTTCCTCCCCTCCTTCCCGTACCTGGAGTGGTTGCTCTTGACGGGAATAACACTCGTGCACCTGGGAGCCGTCAGCCACACCACTTATGTCGTGTACAGATGCAGCCTCCGGCCGTGGTCGCATAACAACACTCCAGCCCGACACCACCAAGATGGACGGGCGGCAGACGTCACCCAGCAGAGCTTCCCGTCCGGTCCAACTGTTCCCCGTACTTCATTTCTAACCCCCCGAGCTGTGTGGAGAGTCTGGTGGTGGTTGTATAGCGGTGTGCAGAGTCCGGTGGTAGTTATGTAGGTAGAACTCCTCTCTACCCGGAGGGTCCTTACAGTATTCCAAGAACATATTCTTCAACACATCCCGTTTTTTGTTGTTTTGCTCACCTGGTTATGAAACTACAGTGGGGTCGTTACACAAGATCTGTAACTATGTTGTTTCCCACTTAGGCAACCCATCCCAGTCATCTACCCATCTATCTGCTTTCCATTTATTTCTTTTGTATCTTGCAGGTTAACGTTCATGTAGGTATATTCGCCTATAATAATTCAGTCCTACATCTCTGTCACCTTTTTTAATGTTGGCTCTGTGTTCGCTCTTTATCCATTTTCTCTTCCATTCCGCTCATTCAGGGAGATTTAATATATCACCACCTATGGTATGACAGGGATTTCCACTCTCTCTCAATACAAGTGCTGAGATGCTCTCTAGACTATGGGCTGTGTGTGGGTGTATCTGAGATGCTATGTGGACCATGGCCTATGGGTGCGTCTAGATCCTTCATGTGCTTCCCCACTTCCTCACTCCGTTTCATCTTCGGGCCGCAGACCTTTGTCCGTTTCTGCGTTTACAGTGGTTTACTTTATAACCTTGGATATGGTTCAAGGCCAAGGTATGGTACACAAGGGTCGTACCGTCGTACCCACAGGGTGCAGTGTTCCGGCTAGGTGAGATACATTACGCTATTAATTCATTTCAAATGGAAATACAATAACTGAGTGGTCAACAAGGTACACATGAATAGGGACAATTGAACATACGCCACAAATGTTATTCCGACTTCTTCTTGTCCACGTATTCTAAGCAATTATCTCTGCTGTTTGTGTTGCTAGTCCGTCCATAACACTGAAATAACCGCAAAACAAATCTTGCTAATGGCTTCTAACGAAGTCCACAAACGTCAATCCTAATTAATAATTCCCGGAATCATTTTCATTCAAACAATCTACAACCATAACATACTGAACGCTTTAGCTCAGGAGCGAGATGGAAAGACATCAGAGCTCCCGTTGCTGGTGTATACTTTGAGAGATTATAATTGTTGCTTCATATCCATACGCAGTGGGGGAGGTAGGCTATGGTGACCCACCTCTCTCAACACTGTAAGTACATCGCTTGTCATTCCTCCCGCCTCACCAACCTCCCCCTTGCAACACAACCCCGGTGACTTGCCTCTGTTTTCACCTCTTGCATTGTTGAACTGCTTTGTATGATGGTGTACAGACCCCGGCCATGTTTACATAGAGACTGTAAAATGGTCTTTGTGTTTATGGGTGCAAGCACACACACGCTTCTCAGAATATTTTTAGCGAGAGTTGTTCTATGTTGTGAGTTTTGAAAAAGTTTACATATGATGTGCATGTTACTCGTGAAATCCGGAAAAAAAAGTTAACATTATGTTCCTAATAAGTAAAAAAAAAAGATGAAGTAAAAAAGTCATGGAAGGGTTGGCTGTCTGCAGCCTGCCTGAGGTCCATGGGGCGGGCTCACCCATCCTAATAATTCCATCAATAACTTTCTCAGTGACCCGAGGTTGTGACGTCACGCCTACGTCACAGGAAGCTCAGCTGCAGCTGACCTTGCCTAAACCTACGCACCCCGTGTTGCTGGCTGACCCTACATTGTCTCATTCGACATTTAAAGCTACATCAATTCACACAGAGGTCGAAACGTTTCCTTGAGTTTAATGCATCGTAATTAATGAAATACGAGTAATGCTGAATCAAATTAATATCGATTATTATAAAGCTTTTATAATCACTTTGGCCTTGGGATTAATATAATTATTTTCACCAAGGTAGTTTAATCAACCATGATTTTGTCTACCTCACAAGTAATGCTAGGCTTCTCGTGTAAATGGTTTGATTCCCGTAACGCACAAATAGTAATCACACACACACACACGGGTCTTTCTCTTAACCTTGTATAAATGTAACGTGTCCTTCCTCCTCTGTGTGCACATACACAAACACCCCAGCCTAAGCCAAGTACCCATTTATAGATCAGCCCTGAGGGAAGGATGAACAGTTAGGATTAGCTGTGGGCACACTGCTGCGCCCACGACTCAAACCCTTGCGGACTTGATCCCAAACGGGTCCGTGCTGATTCATGGTCAGTAGTGTGAACCATTACGCTATAGAGGCCCATGTGTGTGCGTATGTAATTATCTTATTTGTAATAGTATAACAAACGGTTTTTATGTCAAACACCTGGGACACAGTTCCAATGACTTTGAAATCTTTTGTACCTCGACAAATTATGGAGGCATGATTTAATTCCCTTGCCTCTTACGGCTGCGTTTCTTCATTTCTTTTTTTCGCCATCCACTGGATGGGCCTAATTTGGCTTGTGTCCTGCATATTGTCTTGAGCAATATGCCGCCAATAGTGTCTTTGTGTAAACCACCAGGCAGCGCAGTGGTTCCAAACCTTTCTCAACCCAGCGCCCCCTATCAAGAAAAATATATCGCAGTTGTCCCCACCCGCCTTAGAAATTCAAATAACTTTTACACCAAGAATGTCGTCTGTCGAAAACCTTTATATAAGTCCCATACAATGAGCAATTTAGCTTTTAACTGTGCTTCCCCCCCAAAAAAAAAAGTGCCATAAGAATGAGGTAGAAAAAGTGAAATTCACAGGAACACCCATGCTCTTGTGGGCCAATGATGGAAAGCTGATAAGTGTGTTCTAGAAGCAATGCCTCTTTACTGCAGTCATATTCTTACATCAAGCACTCTAATTTTTTGAGCGCTCTCTACCACCCCCTTCAGTTTCAAAAATGCCCAATGGGGGGAATGGTACTGCCCTGGCTGATGGTACTGCCCTGGCTGGGAACCACTGGCTCAGCCTTTCTTGGGGAGTCCTGCCTCTGACCTCCTAACCTTCTGTCACGTTTTCTATGACTATGGGGCTTCCCACCAATCTAACTCAAGGGGCAAAATTTTGAATTAGGCAATATTTTTTTGAAATCCAGTTGTCATTATTCACCTATGGTATGGATATATAGTAATGAGCTTATATAAATCCTGCTCTGCAATATGCGCCTTTAAGGCCGTTTAAACCCTGTTATATATACATATCTCAATGGAGAAACCGTGTGCTTATGTATATATGTATCTGTATTATTTGTATATCAAAAATCTCATATACCCGAAAGAAAGGATATTTATATGCATACGTAAATGAATATAAGATATACAGTCATATATTTTGTAAACAAATAATGTAAAAACCAGAGTTGGTTCATCAGGTGTTTGTTTACATCCCGTGTCACCTGACGCCCTCACCAGATTTTATATTTCCTTTTATATATATAAATATATATCTATGTGTATATATTTTTGTATACTATATATATAGTATATTTCTACTTACTGGTGATCAGGTTCTTAAGACAGTTACGCAAACTTGTCTCTTGCACACGATTTCAGATTAATGGTGAGTAACATGTGACGATTTTCTTGAAAAGCGGAAACTTTTGTATCGTGGTGAAATCTGGCCGGCATGGGGGAAGGAATGCACAATATGATATTAATATTTTTGGCTCAGAGGTTGTAGGTAGTAAATGAGTTCTGGGAGGACGTCAGCAGGATTGGCATGGCTTAGAGGGGCGTGATGCAGCCATCCAGCTCCGTATTCTTGATTTCTTTTTTTCTTTTTGCGTCATACAGTTTGCAATTTAGCAGCTTTACAGAAGATGAAAAGAACATTTATTTTAGTGGCACGGCCGGTCTGACTCTAAGATGCTTATCTTGAAAATCACACCGATGGAATGTTGACAGCGGAACTGTTCAGTGTAATTTATGTAGAACGGCAAATGTTAGCTTAGGTTTGTTGGGTTGGTATAATGTTTCTTCTGTAAAATCATGGATATGAAGAGAATGGTAATTGGTAATCCCAGCGTAAGGAACAAATCCTAACGTTCTTTAAAGGGATCTTTACAATTATTAAGGAAGGAGTCCACTGAAATGATTTTTCACCAGTAGCCCTAAACAATAAAATCCAAGAGGATGGCAGTAGGGTCAGTGAAATACATCTGCGGTAATTAAGAAGACCCATTTAGTTAATGAAAATTATGCTTAAAGTAGCAGTTTGGTGCTTTATGTATTTTATGGGTTTGTTTGTCATTCTTCATCCCCATGATGCAATGCCATACTTCTTGCTGTGCAGTGGTAATCATAGTCTCTTAGCCTCCAGTGAAATCCATCTAGTTAGTCATTTCACATGTTTGCAAGTTTATCTGCTGAGTATTTTCTACATATATATTGAATTTTGATTATATTATTAAACAAGCTATCAATCATTGTCTCATCACTCAACATGATAGTGATGAGCGTGAGTCGAGATAGACTTTAGCTGAGAAATTTATATTTTTTCATGTGTGGGTTTGTGTATTGCTTATTTGATGTGAAAAAATCATTGGAAAAGCCATCAGCCATCATCTCATCATTACCAGGACTGCCAAAAACTGACACAGGCTCTGTGTAAGGGTTGACATATGGCCCACCAGGGCAAAGGGGGCTGGGTTGAGCATGCAGCCTTGCAACATGCTCAACCCAGCAAGTTAATGGTTGTCTCTGGGGCACTAGTAACAGTGAATAGTGATTCAGTGGATGTTGAACATGATTTTGATCAAAACAGGGAAGTGAATGTGATATAGAGGAAATAAGGGTGGAATGTTCGAGAACAAGTGATGTCAGGCATAGATTTTAATGGCTCAGGTCATTTTTCATTGAATAACAGACTGTATAAAACTGTGAATAATGTATATCTCTGAAAATCGTGTAAATAAAGCATAATGAATAAGTTATGTATCTGAAAATTATATAGAAAAATTATATAGATAAGCCATACGCAAAAACCCTATGGTGCAGAGTGAAGCATTTTGCTTACTGTGTATGAATGTCATGCTTGATATTCTAAAAGTACAATTATTAGCATGTGAGAGCAGTAGAGATGGATTTTATAGGCAGTGTAGTGGAAATTAAGAAAACAGACTTAAGAAAGATTTAAGAATGCACATATATGATAGCTTATTAAGACAATACATCTGTATAGAATTTGTAGCAAGTGAGAGATTAAGAAAGGGTTTATAATGATATAACATGTATGAAAACTTAAGATGATACATTCATATAGAATTTATTGTAAGAGAGATTAAGGAAAGGTTTATAATAATATGGCATATGTATGGGAGGAACAGGCTTCTTCAAGTAAAAAGTTAGTCAGATTTGTCAGGTAACTTTCAGACATGCGGGGTATTTCATAAGAGATTGCCAGAGAAGTGCTTTGTGTTTAAGGTTGGAAGGCTGGCATATAGAAGTCTTAACGGATGACGCAGTGTAGTGAAAAACTGATGCCGTAACCATCAGTTATTTGTACTTTAATCAGTTTAGAGGATTTTTTTTTTTTTACTTTGTTGTGTTAGATATGATGTGAAGAAACCTCTGATTGAGGTGAGGCTATGTGCAGTTTATCCAGACATGTAAATAGGAACAGATAGATATATCGATCTCTACCTAGATATATGAAAAAAACAGTATAGTGGAGAAGAAAATGCAGCTGCAATAAGCAACAGAATGAAGCTAATGTTCTTGTCTTTGTTTTCTTCAGATGTGATGAAATATCTTATCAGATGGCCCAATAATATTCAAAACAGGAGTTTCCTCATACCTGAGAGGTGATTGTCATAATGCAACTGAAGAAAAAAGTTGCAGTAATTACTTTTTTAGATAGTCCATGGTAAATGTTGGATTTTCTTGTGTTGGATGCAGAGGATATTGGTATGACTGCTGTGGGAGGCAACCAGTCTTTTACTCTGATAACAGTGATAAGTTGATAGGAGTTTAACTTATCTACGTGGCTAATCAGTTATTGTATTATGAATAAAAGTCAGTAGTACTACCTCCTTCCAGTGTTGCGATAGTACTGGCCTGTTTGTAGTGGTGTCTGTGTGTGCCTTTAAATGTATTTGTGACTGTTAGTCTCTTTCACTATAGTGTGGAGTTGTTAGAGTTTTATGAGCAGCATGCAACGTTTTTAGGTTTTTGTAATTACCATGCAAATTAAAAAAATGAAATGTGGCTGTTTGTGGATTGCCAGGGGAACTCTCTTACTTTTGGTGATTGTTCTCATAACACAAATCCACAACTATGTTATCAGAGGTGAGTATTGTCAAGATTAGTATCTTATGATTTACTACTTGTGAACTTTCTCATTTTTGCACTCTTCTATGAATTTTGAATTGGTAATCAGCATATTATTTCAAGGCATTGAGAGATATGAATTCCTGATGATGGAATTGCAGTCTATATATTTGTCTGTCTATAAATCTCCGCTCCTCAGTATTTTCTAACTTTTTTCTCTTCCCCAGGTACTGCCTGTCTTCCTTCACTTTGCCTTCTCCCTTGTTCCTTTATGTTTTCCTAACCAACCTGTCATCATGCATCCTTTCCACATATGCAGACCACTTCAGGGTATTTTGCATAACCCACTTTATGATATACTACACCCCATATAAGTACGCATATATTATTACCTATTTTTACAGTATGAGAGATTTCTACATTTGTGGGGCCCCATCTCTTGTACTTTCTCTGTCATACATACTTTTTAAACTTTTTTATGCAGTTGGTATTCTGAATTTAATTTCTTTGTTTATTCCAATCAACCACTATTCTTATACTGTAAAAGTATTTCTTTACGTATTTTTGAATATGTTTCGTGCTTGATATCATGATATGACCTCTATTCTGCCATGTTTGCTTAGTACTAAACCCATATACTTGAATTCTCCAACCTGTTCCAGTAGCTTATCCCCATCCTGACCTTGTGCCTGAGCTCAGTTTTTCTTTATTCAGTATGGTATTGCACAGTCTACAACTTCATTCTCCCACCCTTCAGAAGTCACCACCACACACTACCCTTTCTCACCAGCCCATCTTCTACATACCAAACACTTCTCTTACACATGCCAGCACTGCTTCCCTAATTTGGGTGAATTTTTTTGTACCTATTTTTGACACTATACTGAAGTACACTACCCAATTATTTGTAAGAAAATGTCTGTCTTAAATTTCAGTGCAAGAAAATTATTATGTATTATGCCCTTATTATTTTCTATTTTATGACCAATTTGATGCTTTGAGTTTATGGCTAATGATGTATCAGATAGGTCTAATGTAGTACTTTTCTTGCAGGAGGTGTGAGTTTTTTTGGAGTCATGGGCAGTACAGAACCAACTGTGGTTGACCCTATTCCCTATGGCCCAGATCTCTACATTGGCCTTGGTCTTTCAATATCCTCATCAGTGTTTATAGGAAGTAGTTTCATCCTAAAGAAAAAGTCATTACTGGCCTTAGGAAAGTCTGGTGGTGTAAGAGCTGGAGCTGGAGGATATGGCTACCTTAGACACTGGCTCTGGTGGGCTGGACTGCTTTCAATGGGATTTGGAGAAGCGCTCAACTTTATAGCATATGCATTTGCTCCTGCAACATTGGTTACACCACTGGGGGCATTATCTGTGATTGTGACAGCTCTTCTATCTCAGTATTTCCTTGGAGAAGTCCTCAATGTATTAGGAAAGGTGAGTTGCTCTTTTCTTCAAGTTCACTACATTATCAGGTAACTGGAAGCACAGCTCCTGACTCTCTGGCAACAAATTTGCCTGGACCATGTGCACATTTCCTGCACATAGGTGATGAAGCCTGCAGGGCTTCACTTGTAACTGAGTAGTACCTTGGGTCGCTGCCAAGTACACACTGATCACTTATCATTACACATTCACGGTATATCACTTTATACTCTGTTCTGCTAATGTGCTGTATGCTCTGTTGCACCGTAAACTTGTATGTGCCCTCTTGCAGCTGAGAAAACTTGCCCGGATATGAGAAGTACAAAGTTCCTGTGCTACACTACCTAAAGGGTGATGAGATGATATCCCTGAACAGTTGAATGAGTAACATCATGGCAACCCTCAGTCATCTGAGAGATGTAACCCAGGACAGGGCTGTCTTATACAGCTGGCAGTGGTTCAGGCAAGGACTTTGTAATTTACATACACGTGCACACATAGCACTGGCATGGGTTTGGCATGTGCAAGTTCCATCACTAACTAGCAGGTCCACCCATTTGTGTATGCAGTCCCCTTCCACATGAAGAGAGGTTGGATGGTTGGCTTGCCAATTCACATTCACTTATTATTGAGGAAAGAGAATCTGGGCACACAGCCTGGTAGTGGTTATGACAGCTGACTTCTTTAGACTCTGGCCCATTGTACCACCCACTAAACTATAGTGTATTCTGTCTTGGCCAGGGATTAACAGCTTTAAAGCTGCTCCTTCTAGGTGGCATGGATTCCCTCATTACCATGACCCAGATCAGACTGCTCATCTGCTACAGGCCTCTCAGGTAGTCAGAAATGATAGGTGCATAAAGTGATTCATATGATTTGCTTTGGACTGATGTCATTCTTTGTCTTTTGCTAATCACATACTGATCGGCTTAAAACTGGAGGCCAACAAAGTTTACAAGTTACTGGTTATTCTTCCAAGTGTGAGTTGTTATGTTACAAGTTACAGTATACTTTCCTCTATGTCACTAGCTTGAGCAGAAATAGTGTGTTCATTAAAGACTGTCTTTACTTTGGTGATACTTGGCCAGTCACTATAACTAGATATAATATACATTCATTCCCTGAAGTACACACACTAATGTACATTGCTTTACAAGAAATGTAGAATCTAATAACTGTCTGGTGCAAGATGTAAAATTTTCAAAAATTCTATAAGAAGAATTTGTATTATATACAGAAAATTTTGCAGCTGCCATATTTGCTGTAATTCCTGACACAGAGGGAAAAGTTACACATTTTAGAAATTATTGGTGCAAGGATACCGTAATGCAAGGGAAATTGTGATTTTTAAGAAGCTGAAATGTGTAATGATATATACATGCGCCCAAGTATCCCTAGTGAGTCATATGGTAACTAGTCCCCAAAGTTCACTATACTTTCAAACCATTACCACTTTTAATCTGAATCTAGTACATGTGTGCCCCTGCTTATGACATTTTGACTTGTATCATTTCAGATTTACGACATTTAGAGTTAGGGTACATCATTGACTTTGGATATATATGCTTTACTTGATAGATTTGGAAAGAGAATGTTTTTACTTTATATTTTTAATGTCTGAAAAATTCTTTTTTTTTGATGATAAGATATATCTGCATTTGCTAAAGTAATTTTTTCTTGTCATGCATATTTTAATGGTGTCACGGCAAAATACTATTTAATGTTTGTCTCACCACCTCTCAAAATACATTTGTTAGTGTTCACTGCACCCTATTATTAACTGCATCCAGCATAAGTGTAGGCATTTCAGTATGTTTGGAAGGAATGTTCAAGATACTTGGGAGTACAGGAAATAAGGATTTTGCTCTCGAGGTTAAAAGTAGAGGTGTTTAGGTGGTTTGATGCTTGTCAGAAACTCATGGCTATACAGTAGCCAACTGCCAACAGTAAGCGTGTACAATAAACAAAACTGTTCGTGATCCAGTGCATTTTGGTATAAGATGGTATTAGTTTAGCACATCATTGAAAACATGTTAATGAATGTAATTCCTTATAGAATTTTGATGGTTTGGAAGTTGTTTTTCAAAGGGATGTGTATGAGAAGTATGGTTGAATGAGTGTATTTAAGGTTAGAGATATTTCTGGAGTTGATACCGGAGGAAAGATCGGAGATTGTCTCGTAAAAGCATTTTGTGTACGTGAATATAGGTGAATGGACTTGCTACTTGACTGACAATTGAATTTAATGGACAAAGTGAATAGATTTAGAGGTTCCTAGAAATTGCAGAACACATTAACTTTTTTACTTTCATCACTGTAGAGATTGCACATGAATAATGTTTAAGATTTTAAACATATTATTTGCACTTTGTGAATGGGAGGTAAATTATGGATAATGGATGAACGTAATGAGTGAATGAACCTGTCAGATGGAAAGGAATGTGCTGTGCTAACTACTCTGTTCCACATCAGGTGGGATGTTCACTGTGCTTGCTGGGTGCCACTGTGGTCGTAATTCATGCCCCCAAAGATACTGAAGTGACCAGCATGGAAGATTTGTCTGCCAAGCTTGTTGATCCAGGTGAGTCATGATAAGATCTTGCCAAAGCCTGTGCAGGTATCTAAACATATAAAGTCTGAATTCAAAGAGAATTAATGTTGTAAAAGATGATATATAGTATATAGAAATTATGAATGGTGTTACTGTTGTTTGTTACATTGTTTCTTTCACTTTGCAACACCTCAGATTAAGAAAAAGTTTCAAGCATTCCTCATTATTTTCACTCCATTCATCTGCTTATATACCTACTCTAAATTCATCCATCACATTTTATATGTATCTGATTTGTCATATTCCACCATTGATCAGTGTTGGTCATGAATAACATTTTCAGAACACAGTTCCAAGCACATCTCCTTTGCTTATGCCCTATTTTAAGGCATATTCCTTGCCTTTATCCTTTCATATTACTCTCAATTGCTTCTCCTCTCCTGCGATGCCTTCCCATATACACCTACTTAAACCATTCTTCATATGTCCATGTTTCAATACTGAACTTTGAATTAAGAATAGGTATGCTCTTTGACATGCTCTTCCACATTTTCTGAATCATGGCTTTACTCTTCAAAATTTTCCTTGAACTACTGGCAACTTACTCACCTTTCATTCAGGGATCTCAGAAACCATTTCTCCCTTTACACTCAGTACTCTGTGACACCTTCACTGTAACTCTGATTATCCCATGCCATTACTATTATTTTTTATAGATTAACACCCTGTATTGCATACAGGACACATACTTTAATATTTGCATTATTAACCTTGCATAGTAACTCAGAGCTGTTGATCATATAAAGTTTATCTCTCTCAGGAGTATGGGATATTAATGTAAATTATGTTGGATTTTTACGCACCTTATGTACTGCCAGATTTCCGGAGCACCACACACATTTTAAGTATTGTAGATATATTGTAAATATATCCATGTATGTGAATGGTTTTCCATTTTATTGTTTTGATTTATAGCTATAGTGAGCCAAGGCAACAGACTATGTGTATATGGTTATTTTTTTTTTAAATGGAAATCAACATGCTTGGGCAAAACATGCCAATGAAGGCCATCTTAGGAGAAAAGAGAAAAGTGAGAGAAAGCTAATGAAGAAATTAGTAATGGCTTCACAGTTTTTTTTAGACCAGACTCTTGAAGGAAGAAAGATTATAGGAAGAAGGAAAAATGAAAGAAGGAAGAGAATTTCACAACATTGCTGTTCATGGAAAGGAGATGTACAAGTCAGTCCTCTTGTGGCCAGTCTCCACACAGAAAATATAGGAAGCAGCTGTCAGACACATGGCTCAGGTACAAGCCTTTATGGCAGGGACACAAGCAGAAAACTTACAAGAGCAGTGACCAAAGTGATACCTGTAGACAGGGAGAGGGTAGCAACATCAGGGGATAGTTGGAGAGAGGTGATGCCTAAAGAATTATAGACATGGAAAACTTTTTATTCCACTCTTTCTAAGAGAGAGGTGGACAAAGAAGCACCCTAGATATGCGAGCAGTATTTGAGACTAGGGTGAAGTAAACCTTGTCAGTATGAAAAAGTTGCTCACGAGAAAATAATTAAGGCACCTATTCAACACTACCAGCTTTAATGAAGGAGAGTTTGTGATGTTAAGTATATGGGGCTTTCAGGATAGAGTGGAGGATACGGTTATACCCAGCCTTCACTTTTTATAACTGGGTTGAATTTTAACCAATAATTTTCAAGTACAATACCCTTCTTTTTCTACCATTGCCTGTTCTTGTGATAATCCATACTCATCCCAGAGTTCTTCATGGCAAAAGATTCTTTGCAAGCCAATTTACTACCTTTTCCTCATGTCTCGCAGGTATAGGCTGATATAACTTGTACAGTACCACCACTTCATCTGGTTTCTGCTATCATATTTGTATTTTCAATTTTTATATGTTTAATAGATACCATAGGACCAAAGATCATACCTAGATATGTTTATGACTAACTTTGAATGCATTGTCTTTACAGTATTTGCAGTGTACGTTGTGGTGATGGTTGCTGCAGCATTGGTGTTAATAATTCACTTTGGACCTCGATATGGGTCTCGAAATGTGATCATTTACATTGCCATCTGCTCCCTCATTGGTGGCTTTTCTGTTCTAGGATGCAAAGCCATTGGCTTGGCAGTAAAGGTAAGGCTAAATTCTAAAATGATATTGATTTATTGTTAAATTGAAATGGACTTTGATTAATGAACTGATGTTGAAGATGAATACATGGACTTTAACCATGTTTTTCATTGTGAACTTTATTTTCTCTGAATTATTGCTATGTTTTGCTGGAAATGGTGTCAATATGCATAGTGTTAGTACAGAAAATAGGACTCATCATAAGTTACATGGAAATTAATTTCCTTGAAGTTCTGTAATAGTACCAAGCCATAGAATTATTATGCTCTCGTGAATACCTTAGGTGGATTTTACCCCACACAACTCTGACTTTAGAGAACATCAGTGACAGGTTAGATTTTGTACATAGAAAAAGAATTATATGAAATTATTAACTACTGAAACAATTTTCTTGATAGGAAACCATAAAAGGCACAAATGAATTCAGTAACTGGATCACATGGTTCTCCTTGCTGAGTCTCATCGTGTGTGTCAGCACCCAGATGAACTATTTGAATAAGGTGAGAGGATCTTATCAATTCTGTCAGCACCCAGTTGAACTGTTTGAATAAGGTGAGAGGATCTTATTAATTCTGTCAGCATCCAGATGAACTTTTTGAATAAGGTTAGAGAATCTTATTAATTCTGTCAGCATCCAGCTGAACTATTTGAATAAGGTGAAAAGATTTTATTATTTCTGCCAGCACCCAGTTGAACTATTTGAACAAGGTGAGAGGATCTTAAAAATTCTGTCAGCACCCAGATCAACTATTTGAATAAGGTGAGAGAACCTTATAAATTCTCATTCTTTCAATCAGAACTCCTCTATTTCCCAACAGTTCCTTCTTGTGAAACCTATTTTATAGCTTGTGGGTCTCTGGTTAACCTCCTTAACCATATCATTACTCTGTTACAACATTAAAACATTTGACACCCATAATGAATTCCAGGCTCACATATGTTCAACTTGTTCTTCTACAAAGTGCTTCTTAACGATTGTTTTGTTTCTGGTGTTAAACCCAGCTAAGTGAGATAATTCTGAAGATGTCAGTTCGTCAGTTATGAAAACTGCATCATTGCATACCATCATGATAGATAACTGGAGGAAAAGTTATGGTGTAAGACCCTCCAACTTTACTCATTGTTTTCCTCACATAAGTACATTTTGCCCCAGTCATTGCTGCTGTGGGGCTAAAAGTGGCTCACAGGTTTTGTGGGTTTGTTGATGAATTGACACCTGGAAGTCAAAAGAAGCAAATTAATGGAATTGGTAGACATTTTCAGAAAGGCAAACTCAGGTTTGTTGGGTACTTGTAAAGCAAACTTTAGTATGAAGTTTGTAGTGGATGATATGAGTGAATGAGTATTATACTTTAAAACAGATTTTCACCATTATGTTGGTTGGCCAGCTACCAATAGGGATTTTTCTCTCTTCCCCAGTATTCATTATGGCTTATATCTACTACTCGTACCAGATCTGAGCAATTGGTATTCAAGTTGATAGATCAGCTTATGCAAATGTAAAATTATTGGAAAGTACAGATTTTTTTTTCCCCTTATTGTATTTCCTGCTTAAGGAAGGAAGTGTCGGGAACAAAGAATAGCTTGATTTGCACACATTCATTTTCAAACAGTCTTGTATTATGTGTCATTGTTAGTCTGAAATAAATTATTTTCTTTCTCCAGAATTCAGAGGTGTTTATACTGACGGATTTTTTGTTTATTATGATCTTTTCAAATTCATTTTTTACATTTAATAAGATACTAGGGTTTGCTCCTCTCATAATACAGTAAATTTATGATCTAAATGCATTTCAGAATATACAAACAGACTATTCTGTGTATTCTCTGTTCAGTTCATGTTGATTATGATTGGATCCCCTACCTCTATGTACTATAGGATCAACATACAGAATCGCTTCCAAGCATGGCATTTACATCATCTTACATTATTCTATAGTTGCCCTTTATATGTACATATGCGTATGTTCTTTTGAAAATTATCTCCCAGTTTCTGTGTTATTTGTTTTCTCCAATAACTCTTATGATTATGCCCACAGGCCCTTGACATCTTCAATACGTCATTGGTGACACCAATCTATTATGTGTTCTTCACGGCCTGTGTCATTCTTTCCTCTGCAATGCTCTTCAAGGAATGGAAAGGTCTTCCAGCCAAAGATGTTATAGGAGTTTTGGCAGGGTTTCTGACTGTGGTCATCGGTATCTTTATTCTACATGCATTCAAGTATGTTGTCCATGTAGATATGTATAATTAATTGCATTCATTGTCTGTTTTTCATGATACAGAATTAGGGAAATCCTTTATGTAATATGCATGTTTTAGATCTACTGATATGGTTATTTTCATACTGTTTTAAGGAGGCAGAGAATGATCATCTAAAAGAGTCTTTCCTTGAGTAGATACCATGATGACAAGACTTGAGGGATTCATCAATAACTGTAAGAAATGAACTAGCAAGGGGAGGCAGGGCATGGAGTTGTATGAACATAAATAGCTTTCATTTTGTTTGTTTATAATTTATGTAATTTTCATGATATCCACCATGTGTGAAACATGCATTAGATGCTGACCAGAAGACCTGACCTGAAGAGCTTTTTTTACATTTTATGCAAATTCTCTTTACTTATTTTTACAAGTTTTCCACCAAGAGTTTTAATTTTTAACTTAGATCAGGTAATTGTTTTTCAGATTCTTATCCCCATATTATTCATGGTAAACAATATATGCCCAAGATCCCAAAGTGAACAGCTATAAACCACCTGCATTCCTTCAACTTAATCATCTGAAGCAACCAGCCAACTAGGTCCCAATTCACCACCTCCAGCATCTAGCCTCATGAGACATTTTTTTTGTACACCCACTCTGCATGTATACAACCACCACTTGGAGCACACTTCATGAACTCTCCCCAGGCCTTTTACCAAGTCTAGTCACACTTCTCTTAACCCATCCGACCCACATAAAACACACACATGCATATATATATATATATATATATATATATTCCTAGGGATAGGGGAGAAAGAATACTTCCCATGTATTCCTTGCGTGTCATAGAAGGCGACTAAGAGGGGCGGGAGTGGGTGGCTGGAAATCCTCCCTTCTTTTATTAGTCAGGAGCCAAGTGAGGAATTTTTCTTCTAAGGCTCAGGCATCTGAACTTGTCACTACCTAACTCGTGGGAAATAGCGACTATGTATGAAAAGGAAAAAAAATCATACTTGAGTGCCGTTTCCCACTTTAGCGAGGTAGAACCTGGAAACAGATGAAGAAAGACGCATACACTCACATACACATAAATATACATATACCCACATACACGTACATATACATATATATATACATACATACATATACACATACATATACATATATACACATGTTCATATTCATACTTGGTAAGTAGTAGTTGGTAGGCAGCCAACGACCAGGGAGGTATATTATTAGTACTACCCGCCTGGGTATCAGGAGGGTTAGTGATATCTGCTTAGTGAGCCAGGACTTTAGTGGTCGTCAAGTTGCACTCCTCTAACCTCGGTAGCTGTCTTTTCTTTCTGCCTCAC
>JAUTYZ010178602.1:0-10804 GCA_032273725.1 Panulirus interruptus
GCCCTTCATGCATTATCCCTAATTGCTGATTCTGGAGGTCCGATGTTTCGCTCATATGTGGAGCCCTCATTAGCTTTGCTCTTGGAGCTTTTGCTGTCTGTTCCCCTTCACACAGCAGAAGTGCATCAGTGTATTGGGAAGTGTCTCCAGGCTCTCATTACAACTGTTGGTCCAGAACTGCAAGGTAAGTTACTTTTTCTATTTATTATATGTCTGTTAGGGAAGGCAAGCATGGCATTCCCAGATGTTTTATCTTGTTAGCCTGTCATATTTATACTACCCTGTCATAAATTTGTATATTTTTTTGGCAAATGACATTTTACTTTCCCTTTTTCAGGTACAAATAGTAGTGTGGTCATGGTGAGATGGTCTCTTTTGTGTGGATGTGGGCTGGTACAGGAGCATCCTGATCCATTAGTGCAAGCTGAAGCCATCACATGTCTGCAGCAGATGCACATGTTTGCCCCCAGACATGTTAACCTTTCCTCCCTTGTACCTATGCTAGTGGTGAGTTGCCTTCATATTATTTAACTATTCTGTGATTGATCATAACCCATAATAAGGAACTTATGTTGTTTTGATTATTGATATGCGTAATTTTTATGGATATTCTCTGAGAATTAGCGTTACTCCAGTCAATACAATTTGTATTGATGGGAGTAATGCTAGTTCAGTTATTAACTGTAACTCCTTTACCATGAGAAATATCAATGAATCTTTTATTGTACCCTAATGTTTCATTTTCCTCTTATAAAACAGAGAAAGTTGAGTTGTGATCACCTGTTACTCCGCCGTGCTGCGGTATCGTGTCTTAGGCAGTTGTCACAACGTGAAGCTTGGGAGGTGTGTGAACATGCCCTTAGCCTTGCACAAGGGAGTGAGGAACAGGAACAGGGTAAGTTTCATTTAGTGGCATTAAATGATTCATTGTTTTTAGCCTTAGTTAATGTAGGTATATAATGAAATTGGCATAGTTCTTTGCTTGTGGGTGCAGTTCTGGAGGTGGTAATTAGTCAGATTTTTTAACCTTTAAACAGTGGGCATAATCCAGAAATTCCATTAGGCAGTGTGCAGAAAAGAAAAAATCCTCTATGAAGTGATAGATTAGCATTCAAAAGTAAATGAGAATGCATAGAAAGTTATAATACAGTACTACCTTCGTAGAAGAGGTGTGAATGATGTGCTAGACAATTCCTAATACAACAAAAAGACATGGAGATGATGTTTATTTGTTTATTGTCGGACTTGTTTCTTTCTTTATACTGAACATGCAACTCTAATTTGATACACAAGCGCAGTGTTGTTGGAGAATAACATGAATGTAAATTGAAATATTACGCCTTTAATTTTACAAATGAGCTCTTTACTTATCATCTGTCACAAAGTCCTCCATTACTCCAAGATTTCATAAAGAGGAAATTAGACACACTTGTTACATGACTTTTTTCCACAAGCACAAGTTTATTGAGGACATCTCCCTTGCAGGCCTCCCTTGTCCTTATGTAATCCCAATAAGATCACCCTTGAAGTCACTTATTTCTTCACATTTTTCATGTTTTTTTTCACTTTCTTTACCTACTGATATATATCACGAGTTCCTCTTAATAACTTAGGTCATCTGACACTACTTTTTTCAGTAGGGTCACCATTTGCAACTTGGGAGTGGATGGCTGTGCATTTATAATGATGGTCTTAGGGGTACTTAGGGTTGCATAATTTTACCCTGGTTGCAGATTTTTACCCTTCACCTTCATGGCGATGGAAAAGTCCTTAATAAGCTACTAATTGTATGATAAGTTAGCTGGATATGTAAACAGAGGCAGGAAAATTCAGCATGTCAATTGATGTCAGCTGCTGTTTCCTAAGAGAACATCAGTTGATGTCAGCCTTTATTTAAGGGTTAAGGATTGTTGGATGCATATGGTTTTAAGTAAAGGTCAGAAAGTTACATTTCTGTATGTTTCCAGAAGCAAACATATCTTAGACTAATGGGTTAGGTTTAATTGTTTTTGTGATAATTATCAGGGAGATAGATTTTTCTGACTTGCCATGTACGTGATGAAACATGTTACAACAGTTTTCTGATTTTTTTGTTCATTCTCTTAAGTGAATGTTTTCAACTTTGATGTTGTCAACTATGGCTAATGCTGAGATATTTATTGACCAAAATGTACTTGTTACATTTGATGATTTCATTGTGTAAATGTGCATGTTGGATCAGGATACTTCAAATGTAGGGATGCATTTCAAGTCCTTTACTTAAATTTTGTATGTAATATAATGGGCAAAATTGTTTCTTCACCAGTGTTGACTATGACAGAGACAGGACTCCCTGGCTTATTATTTGGTCTTCTAGATACTGAGACAGATTGTGTCTTGGTAAGACATGTACACCATACATTAACATCAATGTTACAAGCTCTGGCTACCTCCCACCTTAACTTGTGGCTTACCCTGTGTCAAGAAGTTCTCACTAGTGCATCAGGTGAGTTGTTGATAAAGCTACACAGAAAAGTAGGATAATTCTGATTGTTGCTGCTCACATATTTCATTCATTTTATCCCTCATATGGTCTCAGATTTATACATCATTGCTTGGTTATACCTGTATATGAATAATGAACAGTTACAACTCTTCTATCACTATGTGCTTTTGTTTCTTCAAAACTACCACTAAAGAAATCAGACTTTGTATATTGCATATTTGTTGCCCTCTCTTGTCAGGAAGGAGGGTGGAGGCTGAACTTGCAGCCCAATGATGGAAAGCCGTCAGAATTAATCTTGTCAATAGTTTAAACAAATGAGACTTGGAAAAGTGTCTAGTGGCTAGTTTTGAAACTGTCTTGAAGAAGGGTGACTACCTCCATTTTTTAAATCACATTGTTCATGCCCAAAAAATTGCTTGAACTTTGAAATCTTTAGAATTACAAGAACAGCATGAACATTCTTCTGCATTTAGTGATGATAAGATTTTTGTATATTCAGTGTTAGCTGGCTTAGTATGGTAGGGAAACTATATCAGGGTGAATCTTATATTTTGTATTTAGAGAGTAAGTTATTGGATGAACATAAACTGTTAGTTCATTTTTCGCAATCCATTGCAAAGTTTCCATTCCCTCCCATAAAGGTTTTTCACCACTTTAGGGAAAGGTCTAAAATGAAACAAGTACAGGAAACCCCCATTATAACAAACTAAAGAAGGGGAAGAGTGGTACGTTAAAAGCTAAATTCCATTACATTCTGAATTTTTTGCAAGCAATATTAATATATGAAATGTTAGCAAGTGTAATGGAAACCTACATTATTTCTTCGAGGATGGAGTAGCACAGATTACTGTGAATCTGAGGGAAATAGTCCCAGGGTCACCTTGAGTCACCCGAATCACTTCCTGGTCAGATATGGAGCTTGCATGAGATGTAAACTAATCACGCTATGCTAATGATACTCGGTCATTTTCAGGTTTTCAGCAATGCTGAGGTATTTCCTGGATCTCGTAGCACATGCAACAGTAATGTCACTCTTATCTACCTTGGTTTAATGCAAAAAGGAAGGCCTTTGTACCATAAAAATCACTGCAGTTGCATGAGAACATAGTTACCAAGTTTATGTGTTGTCCAAGTGGGCACTTATCCCAGACTGGTGAGCAGTTACGAAATTACCTTATGTTTCACTTCAAATTTCTACCTAAAATATCTTTGTAGGTTTGCTACATTAGATTATTGTAAAGTAGCATAAAATTATGTATATGTGTGTGCAGAGAGAACATTGTATGTTAGTGAAATAAAGAAAAATTGCACCACAGTGATGCATAACAGGCTGTCACATGTTCTCCTAATGCCCAGCATCCTGGAACGAGGTCAGGAACTAGTAGACTATTCAGTTACATCCCAAGCTCAGTCTGATAGGTCCTTAACTTACGAGACAAAATTTCTGATGTAATGGACTTTACAGAAATTTTTGTTAAATCCCAGACTAAGTCTGTGGTGTCTAGAGGGTCCATTTGAAGTGGAATTCTGATATAGTGAAGTCTGTTAGAACTGAGGTTTACTGTACAGCAAAGTTTTTATGACAATTATTTGTTTAAGGCTTTTTATTAGAGCCAGCATTAGAATACATGCCTTAATAATAGGTATGTCATTCCTCATACAAATTCAATTTGACAAATTTCCAAGTAAGTTGAGCGGTTAACTGCAAAATAAAGCAGAATACTTTGCTGAGTGACAAAAGTATGAAAAGTGGCAGAGATGTACTTTAGATAGTAGTGAGGAATAAAATGTTAGCCACATAATTTTTTGCCATTTTCAAGATGGCCGTCGTGTTATCCAATATGGCGTTGTTTTATCATAGGAATTTCACACAATGAAGAATTGATTATATTTTAAGATGATATGTTGCAATTGCAATTGCCAATTATTTTGAGATAATACAAAATATATTTAATAAACAAATGGCTGCCATATTTCAGAGTGGTCATCCAAATTGATTTTATTATGAGAATAAGAGTACACTATGGTTTAACAATAATCATTACTCAGTTGAGTCGTTTAGATGTACTACCAAGGCACATTGGTCTAAACTACTGGGGCTCAGTGTCAGCTGTGTAGATAGTCATAGTCTCCCAAGTGCTCCTTGACTAACACCGGTAAAAGTCAGTGAGTTGCACCCTAATTGACAAGTGTATTAGAAGAGGCTGGTATTGCATCATCTAGTACTGCAGAATCATTTCTTTCTGCATCCTTTATTACAAAAGCACGGCATCCTCACTGGATAACAACATGTGCACTTTATAAGCTGCTTCAAATCGCTTATAGGCTTGATGTTGGTGAAACTGAGTCTCTAAATTTTGATGATTGGCATTCAAAACTTGAGAAAGAAAGCCTTCAGTTCCAGTTCTGGAGCCTAGTTTTGAATTTGGAGATAGTTATGTTGGTATGCCTTTGCTCATATAGAGAAGCAAACTCCAGTTGTATAAAGAATCCCTTTCAGGAATCATTCCATACATATTTGCTCTCGATCATACCAACTATGCTTGCTGGCTGCCTATTAATTTGCGAGATGTGGAATTCATTAGCACAAACCATATGAATGTGGCATCAGAGTTTCTCAAGAGTAACTTAACAATGCATAAATCTGAAAGAGAGCTTACAGCAATTTCTGTTGACCATGTGCATGAGCTAAACAATGCTCTTGCCAAAGGTGATGGTGGAACAGTTGGTATAAAAGAAGATCCTGTGGCATTGAGAAGATGGAGGCTTGTTGGACTGGAGATGGCTTGTTTTATTGAACTTCAGTCCTCTGACAATCTTTCTAAATAACAAGTTATCATCACCACTGTGAGACAAAAGGAAACCAGGCAAAGTTTATAGAAAATGTTAAAAGCATGTCAAGTGTACTCCAAGAAATGGGTAATCCCTTTCAAGAAGAATCCAAAAATCTCATTGAACTTGACACAGAGGAAATTATTGACCCCAAAGTATCCAAAGCAATGGCAGATTTGACATCAGTTGGCATAAACCAGCATAAGGCCTTCATGAATGTCATATTAAACACAACAGAGAATTCTTCATTCTATGAGCCAGTCAAAAAGAACAAATTGCCTCTTTTCAGCCAAAAGCCTAAGCGAGTAGATACTTTTAGTAGATCTACCCAAGAATTGGGTAATCCCTTTCAAGAAGAATCCAGGGATCTCATTGTACTTGACACAAAGGAAAGTACTGACCCCAAAGTATCCAAAGCAATGCCAAATTTGACATCAATTAGCAAAAACCAGCACACAGCTTTCATGAATGTCTTATTTGACACAACAGCGAGTTCTACACTCTATGAACCAGTTAAAAAGAACAAATTGTCTCTTTTGAGGCAAAAGTCTAATCAAGTAGGTATTTTTAGTAGATGTAAGTTATTGAGCATAAAAGACAGTTGTCACTGTTTTCACACTTATTCATGTCATGTCAAGGTTGGCAATGCAACCGTAATGAGTTCTTTATGCATGAGAATCAGAATGCTCCACCTTCCCTTATACGAATAGAACTCATTTTGGGTCTAAGTTCCCGTTGATGGGGATACTTGAAAATCAAGTAAACCCAATATTAAATCATCTAGGTGCTGATGCATTTATTATAGACGGAGCTGCCTTGATTAATGCAAAAATACTTGGGGCTGTAAGGAACAGGGGTACTGTTTGATGTTTATAAACCCAACAGTTTGAAATCAGGATTAAGAATGAAAAGGGGAACGAGGATACGGTGAAAAGTTGTAGGCACACGTAAACTTCCAAGCCTAATTTGAGCAATATCGTAAGGGTAGATGACAGTAAAACAGAATAGTTTAGTTTTCTCACTCCACACATTGTTTCTGTCACTGAGGATGTCAACCAAATAATTGTCACTCTAGGTGAAAATGTTACCAGCTACTTTCGTGAAGAGAAAGAAGAACTAGCAACTTGCAGTCAAGAGGAAGCTGATACTAGATTGCTACTTCTTGTCAAGCATGCTACAGCTCATGGATATGCTAAAATCAACATAAGTAGACTGATACTGTTACCGTGTCTTGTTACCGTAATATTTAAGTAGATAAACTTTAGATAACTTTTGGAAGAGGCAAGGACTTTAAATGGGTACCTGTTCATGAAATTCCTGCTGCATTAGATCCAAAAGCTCATGCACCTCTTTTCTATTTTGCTTTTACTGGTTATGACAGTTTTTGCATTCCACACCAAAGGTAGATACCAGCATGGCAGGCTTGGAATGTTTTTTATAAAGCTACAGAAACTTCTTTTAAACATAGTCATATGCCTGAATCAGTCATCGATGCTGATATGTCTGTCCTTGAAGAATTCACAGTAAATATGTATGACAGATCAAGTACAACACAGAAAACAAACGAGGCAAAGCTGGATAACAGTGATCTTATGATGTTATCCCAGCAACCGAAGCAGCACTTTTGCAATACTCTAAGACAACTGCATTCCAAGCAGGATATGTATGGGGTCAAGCAACATTGTGTCAGACTCATTTACCATATCCTATTGATTGGAGATGGAAGAAAATATTGATGAAACTTGGCATCCCTACTGGACTTCACTGACTGCAATTGCAGCATCATGCCAAGCATTATAAAGAAGTGGCTGCAAAAAGAATGGATGCATAGCCATAGCAAATGCTATTCCTCAGGTCTTGCATGCTTGGCTCTTTGTAGCTGTAGTTGTCAACTATAAATGGTTTATTCATTCAAATTTCAATTCACACTTACATAAAGAGTAAGAAACTTGTCAGTCATTCTATTGGTAGGTAAATGTATATGCAAACTGACTTCATATGCCAAAATGTAAGAATATGATTAACCATATTGAATTTGCAACTGGTTGTGCAGCTACATTTAGATAGCTTTTTGTGAGATTCTCAAATATTTTTAAAAATATAACAATGTCGTCATTGGAATGAATTAGAAAATCATTTTATGAATATGAATCATGGTGAAAAATTGATTATATGCATTACTTTCCCTGTAACTTGTGCTGCTCCACTGCCAGGCATATGAGGTATGCCAGGAGTACTGTCAGACATATGTATGTAATAAGATGTGTGGTATTTTTGAAAATGTTTTTGTCACAAACAAGTATAATTACTAAGGGTTTTAATCACTAATATTTGATATTTTGTAAGAGCTTCACAGCTTCATAAATTTTTTCATAGCAGGATAGTGCATATCTCATAATGGCCTCCTTGACAGGTCCACATAGATTTAACAGTGTATGGAAATATTTCAGGCTGTAGCATCTGTTAACAGTGTGTGGGAAGCCACCACAAGCATTAATGGCTGTAAATTTTTCCTCAAATCAGAGATGACAAGATTCAAAACTTTTGATCATATATGCCCCAGCAGTGATTAATAATTTAATACTGTGATGTGTACAATCCAGCCAGTCATTGGATTAAGGAAGTTAACATTAAACTATCTTTGCATAATTTGGTTTTAGCACTGTTATGGGAGACCTTTTCCTTTAAAAACTCTCTCACTGATTTCAACCACTTGGCTCTAGTAGCTTTATGTTTGAACTATGTGGGTGAAGGACAAGTGAAGATTATGGCTCAGAAACTTGCTTTTCACAAGCTCAAAGTTGACATTGTGAAGAGTGTACCATGTGTTTTGTATCAGAGGTGATAGGGTGTATATCACTGATTCTCTAACACTAAATAAATGGAATGATTATGTGCACAGACACAGCTCGAAGGTTGAGATTGTATACAATAGAGTATCTCATAATTATTCAGGTTTTTTGGAAACACACTACAGTGTATTATTACAGCTCAGAAACATACTTTTTGCAAGCTTAAAGCTAACTTTATGATTACCTTTTTTTGTCCTTTGAGGTGATAAGTTGCATATCATCAGTTTTGTAATGCAAGTTGCATGGAATGATTATTTGCTCTCACGGAATTTGAAGGTTAAAACTATGTACACTACACATGCTACACTATTGTACAGTAGAATTATTCAAAATTTTTGGAAGCATACTGCAAGGTAATGTTATCAAGTGCATTAAGGTTTTATTATGTGGGAGTGTTTGAGAAAATTCTTGTTAGAATTTTAATTCTCTTGTTGTCTTCTCAGAGAGTGGAACAAATGAAGGCAGTGGTGAGACTGGCGAAGAAGGTGCTGATGATGACATGGTTCAGATCCACACTGGAGGGGAGCCTGACCCTCATCCCAGTATACCTCCCCGTTGGACCACCCGTGTGTTTGCTGCTCAGTGCATTGCCAAAATTATTCAGGAGTGTGAAAATAATCGTGCACATTTTGATTTGGCTCTTGCTAGAGAAATGCAGACTACAAAAATGAAAGGTAATTTTTTGTTTGTTTGTTTTATTAAGTATTCAAAGCGAAAGGATGTTGATCAAGCCAAGTACACTCATCTCCTTTGTTGTGTTTTGTGCAGTTCAGGACTGTTCACTGAAAAATTGTCATCCAGGAAGCACAGTATAATAATAATAATAAGAGTAAAAAATAAATTGCCTTCTTTCACACTTTCAGGAGACTATTTGGTGCTGCACTTAAGTGAAGTTGTGCGTATGGGCTTTATGGGAGCAACCAGCGACAGTGATGAATTGCGGCTGGAAGGTCTCCACATTCTCCACTTAGTTATAGACAAATTTGCCCACATTCCTGAGCCAGAATTTCCTGGTCATGTAATACTTGAACAGTATCAAGCTCAGGTAAGATGACATTAGTCCACTAACTCAAAGGGCCAAGCCATTGCACTATAGAATTTCAGTAGTCTTTATACCATAATCAGTCACAGTCCTATCATAAACCTTGCCAGCTCTCTTAAGATAATGATTCATTTGTTGATTTAATTTATTCATCCAGTCATCAGCTACAAAGCCTCTTTTTCATGTTTTCATACTCCCTCTCTAAACCCATTCAACTGTAGCTTTTTCTCAGCTCGTCAGCATCTTATTTCCCACTATCTGTATCCATAACTTTTCTGGGTTTTTAGATGAATAACCTTAACTACTCACCTCCTCCTTGTGATATGTTTCTGTCTTACATGCCTATTTCACTTTTCCTTAGCTGTAATTGTAATGTACCACTACCCAGTTTTCATATACAATCATCCTCATTCAGTGATTCATCTGCACATTACAGACTTGGTCTTTTTGTTTCACGCAATCTCCTAGATTTGTCTTATACACCCTTGCTTTTCACACAGTTTCTTCTTCTTTCCTCAAACTGTTTAGGTTTTTAAGTTTGTTATCCAACTCCAGGTCCTCTTTTATGGGGCAGGATGAGAAGGTTTTCAACAGCAATGTACTCCCTTGCTTGCAAAGACAATGATATAGCATTATTGAAGGTGACTTCTCATTTGTAGTATTACTTGCAGATGGGTTGTAGGAACACCTGTCTAAGAAGTGTTGGAATAGACATTTCCTGAAGTGTGATTACATTGTAGAACTAGGCATTAAGCTCATAATTCCTTTTATATTTCAGCAACCCTTTCTTCAGTCCATCTGTATCATTATATGTTCCATGACAGAGAAATCTCTCCTGAAAGGTTTATATAACAAATTAGGATATTTGAATTAGGATTTTCATTTGCCGTATTGCCGTATCCACAATAATTTTCTTAAAACTCCTCTGTTCCTCTTTCCTGTTTTGCTGCATTCATTCCTTGCTTACTTATATTTTCATTATATTGCCAGGCAATTATGCTGTCTGTAGTAGTGATGTGAACCCATTGAATCATTCAGAGTTCATTACCATGCTTGTGAAACGTGATTTTTAAACATAGTCCTATTACCATTAACTGGACCCAAGCACTGAGAACCAGAAGATGAACCATATAGATAACCTCTCTGAGGGTCAGAGATCAGTAAGGGTCAAATTTCACATTGCTCTGAAGTGAGTCATGTGTTCTACCATGATAAACACTGTGAGGAAACAAAAACTTTAGTCCTATTTTTGATATGTTTTGCTTAGATTTGGCCAAATTCAGGTCAGAAAGGGTAATTTGGTCAGTTACCTAAGCAAGCTGGGTATCAAGATGAATGTTTTAATAAGGCAAGTTAGTTAGACACTTAGTTGTATTTCATTAGAGAGCAATGTAAAGTGGAGAAATACATGGGCTTCCATGATGTTAGTGTTGCTGACTGTGATTTCATGCATGAGCCAACCCAGGTTTGAATCCTGGGCACAGTAGTGTGCCTGCAGTTCAACCTGCTGCTCATCCTCCCCATGGGGCTGGTGGAAAAATTAGGTGCCATGTTTATGATAGGGAGAGAGTCACTGAAGCTAGGGGAGTGTAT
>JAUTYZ010178712.1:437-10804 GCA_032273725.1 Panulirus interruptus
CTACGTATGTGTATTTTTTAGTCATTATTATATTATTAAAACTAGCTCAAACTTTTTATTAGATTTTGACACTTGTTTGGATTACTATGTGTGGTCTCTGTGTGTGGTCTACAGTGGATATGTGAGCAAAATACTCTTACCCCACCAGACCTAGGGAGACCTTTTTCTTTTAATAGCCCACATGGCATGGGTAAAACTGTAACCTAATTATGGCCATCTTGGTTGATGGGTAGGTCCTCTCTTATGCTCTCACTGCAGAGGTAAGAAATGTAGGTTTTGAAGTTTGATAACCCATATCTTTACCATTGGTAGAGCTGTATGATTATCCATATCTTTTCTTGATCCCTTCTTTCCCTCTGTCCTTTTTGAAATAATATTTCTTGATTCCTTACAGTAACATGTGATGGCAAGTGCATCTCTATACTTATGACATCATAGGCCTGGCCAGGTTGGTGTATGCTTGCTTGGGCTCTGTGAACAAGTATTAGATGATCTCATATTTATTATGGCAGCCAAAGAGGGTAAAACAGTACTTTGACCCACCTGTGAGCAACTGCATTCAGTGATTTTCAGGTTGTTTCCATAAGAGAAATGTTTTTCATACCTCAAAATCCAATTTTTATGTTGCTTTGTATGACTCAGGCTGCCTCTTGCCAATAAAAATGTTCATGAGCCAAAGTTAGCTGCATACACCTGTTGTGTTTTCTGAGTATTTTTCAACTAATATTGTTTTTACTGTCAAATCCTTTTCAGGGGTTCATTTAAATTTTATTGCTAAATGGTGAGCAGGTTATGCTGAAGTATATTTAAGAGGCAGTTGCTTGTATGACATGAAACTGTTTTATATATGACAAACAGGATGTCACTAAAGTTTTCACACTTTACTTACTACTTATTTCTTCTTTTTATGAGACTTTAATGTCAGCATTGGTTATGAATTTTCCTATTGTAAGATTAAAAGTGTTTAATTTTAATTATGGTTGCATTATATGAAACACTAGTGTATGGCTATATAATATTCCAGTTGGTATGTTTCAGAAATGGAGAATATTTTGTTTGTCATTTGAAAAGGAAATTGAAGACTTCAGCTTTGCCACCCTTGTTCGTATAGACAGTCAGGATGAATATACAGAAGCCAACACAATTCTTGTAACTCGCATACAGTTCTTCTGTATTGAGATTGCTAGGAACAGGGAAGGTTTCAACGACAACATCAGAACCAGATTCAAGCCCAAGCCTCGCACCAAGAAAGTGGAGCAATAGCATCAGGTTACTTATATTTAGTATACTTCAAATTCAAATAAAATTTTCTAGGGCCTTGCTTCCTTGCCAGTTAGTTTAAATATACCTGTGTCAAAGAGATATCTCTTTTTGTATCCGTGGTATGTTAGGTGTATCAAAGAGAACTCTTTTCATATTCCCAGTATGTTATTTTTATATGTATCTCAGATATTTTGGGGTATTCCTGGTATGTTCTTGAACTACTAATACATCAAACACAAGTTTTGGTAATCCTAACCCGACCACCTATAATCACAAGTACAAGCTTGAGTTTGGGAGGGCTTCCTGTATTTTGTGCATTATATTTTTTTTACTGTATCTGAATTCTGTAAGGTACCTTACTAGGAAGATATTTAACACTAAGCTTAATGATATGTCTGGAGATTGCATCACAATCCACTTTCATACTATTCAAAATTCATAAGATTTATTGGTTAGTCCTGACAAGTGCTAAAGCTTGTTGGGTGTGACAATTATAACTGTAGTGATTTATGAACAAGAGCAATGTGATGAAGCATTTAGTTTCACTATAGATAGCATTGTGAAGAACAGTGGCATTTACTTCCTATGTGTATCACAAACTACTGACTATCATTGTTCTTTTTGTAATGATCGTGCTTTCTCTGTTGTGTTTATCATGACTCTTGACTGTGTAGCCCCCTTGCCTCGCAGTGGCAATTTACAGTGGAGATTCAGCTAAAAGACTAAATAAATTTGCTCTCAAACAATTAGTTACTTTCTGTAGCTCACACAACCTCTTGCTCTCTGCAGCCTTGTGCCATGTGGAGTGGCATAGGAAGTTTAGTCAGAAATTTGTTCTTTTCTCTTTTTCATATCTTTTGTTGGCTTTTTTTTTTCATAATCTTCATTGGCATGTTTAATTAATTAACTTTTGTTGACAAAAGTAAGTAGTTTATAATCTGTTCTGGATCTCCATGTGAGTATTGTTTCACTGCAATGGTGTATATGTCCAGTTTTAATTAGGAGAAAAATGTAAATGTGAAAAACTCATTTTACCTTGTTTTCAAGCTCAAAGGACAAGTTACGATCACCTGGTCACACTGTGACAATAGACAATAATTTGGTCGACATTCAGTACAATAAAAGTATGTAAAAGTCTCACGAAGCTTGTATTCATGAAATATATGGATGAGGCTACTTGGCTAACTTTAATACATTAAGCAATCATCATACTAATTTCATGTTTATTTTGCATTTTCTATAAATGATCTCAATGAAGCTTGATGGGCTTTTTTGTCGAAGTGGAATTCTGCCCCTACTATTTTTACGTCCAATAATAAAGCTGTTATGGAAAATTCTGAACAGTTACTTCCTGCTCTGCTTGAGTCACCATGAAGCTTTCGTATTACAGTTGAATATTTATGTGAATCATAGGATAACAGTATTTAAGACTTTTGGTTCAGCGGATAAATGCCCTGTAACTCCCTGAACATAAAATTTACTCATACAATTTTTGGCCTGCTATCTGAACATGTACAGCATTCGTGATGTCGTTGTTTGAATACAAGAAACAAGTAACTGGTGACTCTAAAGGGAAACTACCTGGCTTTTAGCTGTCTATTCTAAGGAGTAAATGATTGGCACAGAGGATACAAAATGGGCCACATTTCTGTTAATATGACTCTCTTTAAAATATAATCTTCTCATAAAAGAGAATAAGTTTTATTGTATATATTTATACCAGTCAGTTAAAAGATAACTGTAGGATATCATCTTTCTTGTTTCCTAGGAAAAATATCAACATCAGCATGTCAGTTACTTACGCATCTATGAAGTGTTTAGTGTACAAACCATATTTCATTCCACTAAGTACAAAATGTCTCAAATAAAATGAAAACACATATGAAAACAATGGAATGAGTTACTAAAAAATGACTAAGGTAACAGATCAGCCATGAACAGAGATTTGGTTACAAAGAGCAATGGCAGGTTACAGCCCCAAAGTTTTTCCTGCCCTGTGATGATCTTGTCCATTTGAAAAATCTCTGAAACAAATCTAAATTTGCCAGTCAAATTCATCTTGTGTGGGATGTCTCAGAGTGATCAGTTCAGTAGTTGCGGATTTATTCTTAAGTTTCAAGAAAAGCGGTGAATTCCAATAGGGCCACCAAACCGAATTTCAGTGTGCTGTATTCAATTAAGGATCTATACTACTTTTCACTGACCATGGTCAAGTAAAGTTTCCATTCAGCTCATGTCTTGGTTTTAAAATAATGCATGATGCAAAATCTGGCAATTTAACTTTATTCACAATAAGCAGATCAAGTGAAAGAGTAGTGTGGGGAGAAAAATGTGGGAAAAATGCATGGAATGGAATATGCAAGACAGGCATGTAAGGACAGGGATAAGTGGAGCCTCTTTTGCCAAGGCCACCCCCTTGATGGGAGTTCCCAGAGGGAACGGGCATTAGAGATATAGACGGATAGATAAAACAGACTAATAGCTTGAATGCCTTTTGTTTAGGGGTTCTCCTAAATATATTCATTCTGAAGCCATATCGGTTTACTTTCATCAATGCGACAATAAAATTACTGCCTGAGCATATGCATATTTTTGACATCTTTATTCTTTAGCCAGTCAGTTTCCTCAACTTCCTTGCCTATAAATTTTTCTTAGTTTTATTTATGTAAGATCTTCTGGACTAGAAACATAGAGTTTCACACCCAGACAGAAAATTTAAAATAAATACTCACTAGAAAGGCTTTGTATAAATTCACTAAGACTAGTATGACAAATCTGGCTCATACTTCAGCACTACTTAATACTTGATCTTTTACTTTGACATTACTATCTCTTGTGAACATTCTTATTTATCTAAATTCCCTCATATCTTTTACTGTTTCATAGTCACAATGACATTACTTTAGACCGTTTTCTCTTTCAAACTTGAAAACATGGCTTGTCTTTGTTATTTTTCTTTACATCCTTGTGTACATTTCAAAACCTGACTGACTCTGTTTAAGCTGTTTAATGACAGGGTGGTGAGGTTAGTAAATGTAAGGGTCTTAGAATAAGGGGTGGATCTACTGTATGATGAGGTGAGGGAAGCATGGGAGGTGAATAAGCTGCTGGTGGCAGATGACATGGCTCTGTGGATAAACAACAGAGAGAAATGACACATGCTGGTGAAAGAGTGTGAAAGGAGAAACTTATAAGAACAAAAGTAAGGTAATGAGGTGCAGCAGAGGGGTGAAACAGGATGGTTTGAGTAAGTCTGAATAGTGTGTAAATAAGTTCAAGAGTAAGAAAAAACAAGACCACCATGTCTGTCGTCAGTGGACAAAATGGAGTACAATCTTGTTGAAGAACTTCTTACTTCAAAAGAATCCACCTTTTCCTCACTACTGACTGTATAATCAATTATGCTCTTTCCAGGTCCTTAAATGTGACATGCAAATCGCTCTCCTTCTTCAAGCATTTATCATACAAATTTTTCAAAGCAAACACCTGGTCCTTTACCCCTCCTACTTCCCAGTCAGATGTTCTGTGCTTGCTAATATCCTCTCAAACATCACTTTCCCCATATGCTTCATCAGTTTCACTCAATTGATTTATACCTACATAATTCAGGCATTCATTTTTGCCCCCTTGCCTCTATGTAAGGGCACTCTACAGAGGGCCTTCGTATAGAGACTTCTTAAAGCAACATTTCCCGATAGTAAATGTCAAGAATTAGGGTACAAAGTGCAGTTCCTTCCGTCTATGGGCATGAACTGAAAATATTTAACAGATATGATATAAAAAGAAAAATTTAGAAAAACATAAACGATGACTGTACTACCAACTGTCACACGATGTACATAGAGTGAGATGATGATAGTCCATAAAAAGGGATTCATCAAAACTAGATGTTTGAAATGGGAAAGTGTGCTATGAAGATAATGAATATAATACTCACCTCTCGTGCAGGGACTTGAGTTGAGGAGGTGATTTCAGGCCAACAAGAAACTTATGTTCTGTCTTTTGGTTTCATTCCTTTTTTACCTGTATCACTGCTTCCTTGGCCTGGAAGAAGCATTAAAGATGCCATAAAAAATCTATCCTCTATTCAATCACTTCATCATTAGCAAGAACACAACCCTGTATGCCTATTTATACTTGCTCTATCTAAGGACTTTGAAAAAATTGTGCTGAAACTACTAATGATTTCCAATACAAGCCGTCATGATAATGAATTTTAACAGTGTGGGAAGAACAATATCTAATTATTTTCTATTTCATACTCAAATATGGGCCAGACTGGTACCAAAATACATTTAATAGTCAAGTACTTAATCATTAGAACATCATGGAAATATGTTTTTGAAGTACTGCCTTATTTCAAAATTTGTCAAATTTCTTACTGGTGTGTAGCAAATTGCCTCATGAAAATGAATATGTGTGATATCAATTTTTCTTTTTTTTATTAAAACTGAAATAATATATTAGTATAATGACGGTCAATAACTTTTCAAAGGAGATTAAAAGTGGCAATATGGCACCAATCCTCGCCTTCCACATGTACAAATATGTCAGTTGTAACTAAAAGCATAGTGCCAGTCAGCCACTCTGAAGCAAATATAATTTTTTTTCAACGTACATCATTCTTTATGACTAAAAAATTTTGCCAAATATGTGAGAAACTTTTGCACTGCTCCACAATCCTCTTCCCCTGATTTTCAGTATCAGTTGAACTCATTTTGTGTACTATTACAGCAATATTATTAGCAAAAATAGCAAGGATAAGCACAGCGCTAGGAGTAAGAGTGGCCTCAGAGGCTTGCCAAGATGTCCATTGGCTGAGAGAGTCTTGAGCCCACTACTGCAATGCTCATTGGCTTCTGGGTCTGACAGTTTCGTGTTGTTGTGCACCAATTTTTGCATTTGTAGCTTGAGTGCACGGTCAATCACCCGCTCAAAAGCCACTACAAATTCAATATGACATATGAGGGCATTTACATCTGACACGGGAAGGCCAGACAATTATTGTATTACAGAAAATGGATTATCTGGCCTATGGTAGGCTTGTCACTATTGCACTGAATGCCTCAATCTGTAATTTCTTTCTACTATTGATGTATATCAATACATTTGTATATATCTATTCTTAAGTATGACACAGTAATTGTAGATAACCTTCTTTCTAACCTAGATAATTTATATGTAGACATTTTATTTCCTTCCAAGATTATGGTATTCATAACTTCTTAGTTCAAACCTAAGCCACCATATTTCCAAATCTCTTTATTTCAAGGTAAGGATACCATATCTGTTGTTCAATTTCAAAACCGAAGCTACAAAATTTGTAGACCTTTTTAATTCTAACACAGACTACCATATTTGTATATCTCTTTTAATGTCCAACCTAGTTTACCACATTTATAGATTACTTCATTTCTGACCTAAGGTGCCATCCTATCTTTTCATTTCTAACACAGTATAACAGTCACCATATTTGTACAATTTTTTTTATCCTTATACCATATTTGTATATTACATTATTTCCAATCAAGGATACTGTACCATATTTGTATATCTACTTCTAGCCAGGGATCTTGTATCTGTTATTATTTCTAACTTAGGATTCTGTAGCTGCAGATATGTTTACCTCTAACCCAAGTAACAGTTTTTGTTGTTTTTGTCAAACCTATGACACCTATTTATGGAGTTTGTTTGCCTAATCTAGGACACAGTACTTGTAGATATCTTTATTTCTCACTAGGCCGATGTTTGCCATTACTATTTGTGTGTTACAGGGAGAGAGTTCTACAGTTGCCTGTCCTTTGTGTGTGTTTGTTTTTATTTCTTAATGCTCTAAGTGTCTCGTTTTATTTCTTACTTCTCTATGTGTTTCTGTTTATAGTTCTAGCTGCTGTATGTGAGTCTCTTCTTATTTTTGGCTGCTGCACATGTGTACCACTTTTTATTTCGTTGATACCTTGTTAACTTCTGCACCTAGGCTGCCATATCTTTATAAATCTATTTCTAAGATTTAGACTTTATAGATTTGAGGCTGCCATGTTTATATATATATATCTATTTCTAACCTAAGATACAGTATTTACATATATATATTTCCAATTTATGATAGGATGCCGTATTTTTATCTCTCACTTCTAATTTCAACTTTGTAAGCTGCCGTATTTGCACATCTCTTACCTAATTCATCCTTCCTTATCTAGCAAAACTGCTATATCCAGTGATTTCACTTAATATTGGTAAAATCATGCGCCATATGCCATAGCTCGAAGAGTCCGTGATGCATTAACTGGACATATTATTTGGTTGGGTTACTGAAAAAAAAACAAGATGGAAGTAATAATGTCATTTCCTGCCGGTATGGAGAAAAACTTGTGTGGTGGCCCACTCCTGGCCTCACCACACCCTTACTGACGTCATTTATTTTCAAGTACGCAAACACAGGCCCCAAGATAGTTTTGGTGATGGAATTCATGGTCAGATCTATTTACAAAACAATTGTTTACGTTTTGAAACATTTAATATATCTTTTTTTTCTTACATGGGTGCCAAGGACGATATCACATATCTGCCGAACGCATGCAGTATCAAGGGTTAAGATTAGGCATATATTTCAATACCAGCTACTGCAATTTAAAGTAGTACCGTTTTTCAACCTTTCTCTTAAATTACTTTTGTTCCCATTTGTTAAACTATCACGTTCCATCACGTGGATATGACACCAGAGGCCCCGGGACAAATGCCTGTGAACAAGCACCTCATCCCCATCTCCTACATCCATGCTAAAAGCTCAAGCAACTTTATTATTTATTCTACTCAATTCATGTATTTTTTCAGGCTTCCGGGGCTCCCCAGAGGGACGAGAAAAGGGTCACTCTTCCCCCCTTTTCTTCCTGGCTCTGAGTGGCCCCATTACAGCACCCTTTCACGTCCACGAAAGTGAGGAGAACTCAGAATACAGTAAATATCGTGGCAAACAATACATAAAACCGTAAAAAAAAACCTCACCCCTGAAATGCTACAGGCCTGGTGATCTAAAATAACGTCGAGGTCACCTGAAATTACCAACATTAAAACTGGAATGCGGGTGTGTTTTCAAACCCATGCCATAATAAACAAACAAATGTTTACACCAGGAAACAAAAGGCGATCAATGCACGAGTTCGAAAGCGATCCCATGACTTCGCACAACGAATCAACGCATTTCAATGCACCAAAAGTATAATTAAATACCATTATATTGAATTATCTATAAATAAATAAAATCATATTGTACGTTATGTCATAAGGCTAAACATTAACAAAGGCGCAGAAGCAGATCCCTTAAGGGTAAGGGGGCCATACGTGCGTGTATGGTCTTGGAATAATCTTGAATACTTGAAGGTGTTCAATATTTTTTTATTGGTGGTTATACTTTGACACTGACAGTCTTAATGACCCTGGCAGCTGATAGGAGTAAAGCTCAAATAACCAACCACAAGGGGCGCGCTCCTGCCGCCTCAGATTTTCGTAAAATTTACGATTGCGTCATTTTGACGTCACTTTCCAAGAACACGTTTCGGAGGCATTTAAAATTCTGACGTTTGAGAGAGGGCTTCTGTGTTTATGTATATATATGTTTGTAGAGTACAGTCTTATGTGGTTGTGTGTGATTATCTGTATGTACTTTACGGAAAGGGAGTTCTACACTAGCGTGTGTATTATTCTAAAGCTAATTAGAGATAGAAGGAACCCACCTAAGGAAATACTAACGCCATGAATCTGAACCGTGGGAGGTGATATTTGGAATCAGGATTGCCGGACTAGTTTTCTGCCTTATCTAAACTGAGCAACCGGGGTAGACTTATTATCATTTATGCAATAGTAAAGGAATGATATTGTCGTCCATATGACTTATTTTATTTTTCGCGAGAATGCAGAACCAGTATCCTAAATCTTCACATTTTCGTTGAATAAAAGAACAACTACCGGGAAACAGAACTAGTAACCGGTGACTAACTTCAACTGCGTCAGTTTGAACACAGTTTCTTCTAGAAAGTAAGTCAAGGAAATGCAAGAGGGGGAAAAAAAAAATAAATGAACATGGGCGGTGGAAGGACCCTCAGCATCACAATCATTTCCATACACTTTACTGATGGTTGTGATGCATCACAGTTAATGTTATCATTGCTGAAATATTATATAACACGAACTGAAAAAGCCGAAGACGTCCAGTCACTGAACCGACTGACGTTTTTTACGCTTGGTGGCGGCTTGTTTCAGACATGAATTCATTAGTGGACATTTTATTTAAACGTTCTATAATTGCTAAAGAATGCACAAGGCGAAGAGGGACAGGCTGATGGATATCAAGTCGTCATCGACGGAAGATCTGGCCCGGAAGGAGAGAAGATTTGCTTAATCAATCGGTTTAAAAGGGATTTGAAAACTTGGAGCAGAAGTTTTTGAGCGATACGTCAGGAATTCCCACACTACATAGTCAAACGCAGCACATAGCTAACGATAGTTACATCCAGATGAAAGCTGAGGTACATGTAAATCCTAGCTTCCATCTTCCAAGCAACCTTATGGTTGGGTCTCAAACCGATACAGCCACAGACAAGAAACATTCCTCTCATCAATGATTCAGACTCGCCCACTTCAGGTTCAGTCAGACTGGTTCGAAACAAGATTCGCAGGTAAACAACGGAACTCTCGTGGGTGATGAGAGACGACGGTCGAGTGGATAAATCTTGAGAGGCTTGACTGAGTCAAAGCAGTGGACACAAAACCTGGACCACTTAAGATCAAGATGAGACGGTGAATGACAAAAAGGAGTGAAATATTTTAGAAAGACTGCGAGTTGCAGGATCAACAAATTATCACTTATTTTTCATCAATAATCATCATGTTAAAGTCTTCAGAATGTTGTCGTATGATTAATTGCTATCATTGTTTTGCGATTGTAATATCGTGGTCTAGCAAACTGTACGATTTGTCTTTCTTGAAAATTTCTTATTTAATCGTAATTGTACAATCCATTTTTGTCCCAGCCAAAATCTTGTTTTGATTGGAATCTTGTGTCTATCATTGTGTTTATGTAAATTTTCCTGATGTGACTCTAACTG
>JAUTYZ010178822.1:0-10802 GCA_032273725.1 Panulirus interruptus
GATAAAACCACACTACCGATTTGTATGTCACTATCATAACCATCTAATCACTATCAAAATACTCTAAACCAATAGTCCAGTTCCTTAGAATTCTCGACAGAAAAAAATAAAACATATGAATCACCTTTAGAATAAACGAAGTATTGGAGTGATATTTGTAACGTCCAACGAGGCAAATGGCGGGGACGTGACAAAACACCAGCCTTCCTCACACTGTGACCGGGATCATCTTCCTCCTCACTACTGGCAATATCTTGCTAGTCTTCCTCCTGCCGTCGTTCTTCCACATCATCGTGAAAATTACGTTAAGTTCACTTGGCTCACTATCACTGTCTTTTCTTTTAAAATGTCTACACACACTCAGGTATCGTGACGGTTACTGGCCACTCGAGTGGTGAAAAAAATAACATGGATCACTGTATGGCAATACCCTCTACATACCAGTTCGTGAATTCTGAATAAATATTATCATCCCCTACGGCTACGTACGGACTTTTTAAAAATGAGATCCGACAGTGGGATATTTGCAGTTAATTCGCAGAGGAAGCGCGTCCTATGTGTGGGATACATGCAGTCAATGGGTTTAATACTACTAATCGCTCCTCACCTATG
Source organism: Panulirus interruptus (assembly GCA_032273725.1). Taxonomy (NCBI): domain Eukaryota; kingdom Metazoa; phylum Arthropoda; class Malacostraca; order Decapoda; family Palinuridae; genus Panulirus; species Panulirus interruptus. The sequence continues at coordinate 613 of JAUTYZ010178822.1, forward strand.
ACCACCACCTCCCTTACCGTAGCTACATACAACACACACCCTTCACAACACACACAGTCCTCGTATCACCCGCGTCTGTGCTGAATCTCCCGGAACAATTCACCGACTAATAAACACACGATTTAACGATGGAGAGATGAGCCCCAAACATCGACTGCACATTGTATCCTTTACTCTCTTATCTGCATGATTTATAGATTTCTTTTTCATCCGACGCCGTTGCGAGTCCGATAACTCTTAAACGAATCAACCTAATTTCCCTAACTCTCTCCCTCAATCGCCAGTCAAAAAATATATATGCAGACATTTTCCTTGCAAATCTATTCACAAATCTCCAGTCAAAAGGGAACTGGCGGAATTACCGATGTTCTCGCGACGACCAGGAATCTATTCCAGCAGACTAAATGAGAGAGAGAGAGAGAGATTCATGAGCCGTCATAATGTTCATTTTGACGAGTCTACCTTGATATTGGAAATAGGAGTTAAACGTGTTCTATAAAAGATCTTTTTTTTGTGCTTGAAAAGTTTGCATGACATTTCCTACTGAACGACCGAATGCAGTGGTCGTAAAAAAGGAAAAAAAATTATACTGAATGTTACGATAAGTAAAAACTGCTTACAGTGCGTTACGTTATCGAAGAGCTGGTTATTACGTAAAGGCCCACTGAATGTCCGTATGCAGAGGTCGTAAAGAAAAATGATACTGACAATGTAACGGCAGGTAAAAACTGCTTAAAGTGAGTTAACGTTATGGAAGAGCTAGTTATTATAATATCGTTACGTTACGTTCGGGTTCTTTACTGGGTTTCAGTACGTAAGGGCTTCTTTTCTTTTTACTATAATAGGTTACGTTATTTAAGGGATCTTTACTGTACTGCGTTACGTTATGTAGGGGTTCTTTACTACACTCCCTTAAGTTACGTAAGGACTGGTTACTATACTGCGTTATGGTACGTAAGGACTGGTTACGTTACGTATGGACTTGTTATTATACTCCGTTAGGGTACGTAAGAGCTGAGTACCGTATTGGGTTACGTAACGTAAGGCTTAGGGTACGTTAACTGAGGGCAAATTAGACTTGCTTATGTTCATTAACTTTGGATTATGCAAGATCAGGTGAGGTTTGATTACAATAATCTCGGTATGATAATATATATATAAATGGTTAGAGCATTTGTTGGTTAAGTTGGTTCGAGTAAGATGATCTTGGCAACCGCAGGGAATCCTGGACAAAAGCAGTTTATCTACACAGCCATGTAAGCATCCTATTCGTTGAGATTATAAAAATAAAGGTTTCTGTCTGACATAAGCTAATTAACCCCTTGTGTACGTTGGCCTGACCTTTGACCTTTATACTCAAGGATTCAGGGTAATAGGCGAGGCCATCGTAACTAAGGGGTCGTACCCTTGGTGCTCTAGCTAGAGTCGTACCGTTGGGCTCAAGGGTCATACTGTATTGCTCAAAGGGCTCAAAGTCTGTTGATGATACACGAGACTTATCATCGTTACCAACACAGCACTGCTGTGTCTCAACTTGTAATACAGCAGGAACAAAGAAATGTTCTTCTCATGATCAAATAAAACGTCGTTTTCAAAGCACAAAATGAAAATTCCTTTGACAAACGAATTCAACATTCATTTGGGAGCCGTGTGACAGCTGCACGAGTGTCAGGTCTGATGCACTTTGATAATGGCCGACATACTCCTCCTTCCACGAACACATCTTCATCGCAAACTTGTTGTGCAATACTAAAAATTACGGTAACTGGATCGTTGCAGTTTTTGTCATCGTAAGAGCTAAGGCACTGGATACATACATACGTAGGACACTGGATACATACACATGACACTCGATACATACACAGGACACTGGATACATAATTCCCTTTTGTTTGATCTTCACTGTTCATTTGCTATAATTGTGTGTGTGTGTGTACAGTTCGTTTTCTGTATATAAATATTTAAATAAGTTAATTCGCCATTTGAAGCTACGTGATTCTCTAGCTTTTGAAGCACCTCAGACGCTTATAATTACTTCCCTTGCGTCTTTATTACCATTCTGCCAGATTATGACTGCCAAGCCATCTCACAACTCCACCCTTTATCTCTCGAACACCTCAAATAAATGTACACATTTCCCGTTTCCTAGCACAATGTCCATCGATCATAATCAAGGAAAACAATGCAGTTCTTCTTATATACCTCAACATGTATGTCTAGCACTGCGTTTTCGTTTATAAGCGTCAGTAAACTGCCAAAAAAAAAGAGAAAAAAAAGAAAATCTTCAAGAATAACCGCAATTTTTCCACTAACTCTTAACTCATTTTGGTTTCCAAAACCATTATCGCTCAAGGAACTAACTGCAACTACGGTTGCGTCAGCTCAATGAAAATCACCCCTTATCTCTCTAGTCCATTCTCACCCAGGATCACGATGATGTGCGCAGCTGCGAAATCTCTTGATATCGCGAACTACAATAAAAACTCCCCCATCCGCAGCAGTGAACGAAATATTAAGAAATCGTTACGGAAGCCATTTATGTGTCATAATTAACAAGACCTGAACTACCCTACGGGTCTATAGGGGGCATTAGCATCACTAAGGGAGGATAATAAGCGAATATTATGGTAGTAGAGACTTTGGCAGCTCACACGCCAAGCAGGATATTATCGGATTACCATTACTTGGGATGTGGGCATTGAGCGAGAGAAACCGCGTGAGGTTACCGATACTTTGGCTGAGGCCAACGAGTGAGGAGGAATCATCAAATATCATCAATATTCTAGTTAAAAAACTCATGGTGAACTGGTTGCAACTCACTGAATTACGGAAAAATTCGAGTAGAGGCGTTAATTGCCGAGGGGAAACATTTCCTTATGAGTAAAATTTGAGAGCCTAAGTTACGATGAATAATATGAAATAACCATTAATCAGATGATCAATCAATGAACGAGGAAAAGTGACTATATGTGCCTCGGTGGTGTTACAAAGCGAGGAGCAACAAGAGATTATTATCATTCGTCTGGCAGCGGCCGATCAAGAGGAACCAAACAGTGACGGTTATCAACGCTCAAAATTTTAAAATCGTTTAACCCTCATGCGTGTGCAAGTTGTTGATAAACACGGAATAACACCGGCCACGAGAGATGAGCTTGGAATTATGTAGTTTGTGGGCGATGGTAGTTGGGAATAAAGAAGCATTTATCTTAACTTTTTTCTGTTAGGATACGGCTTGTTGGAAACATTAGGACCTGAATTATTATTCACCTCAAATACATCAAGATTGCAAAATAAGTGTGATGCAAATAATGATATTTTCTTTTAATGATATTCAGGTCTATGTTCCTCAATAGTAATAGTTTCGAGACGCTAAACTATCAGAATAGAAACTAAATACCAATATATGAAAATCACACACACACACACACACACACTCCAAAGTTTGTTTGATACATGGCTGAAGAAATTTAACCCAAGCAAATGTAAAGGGATGAGGTTGGGACAGAGTGAAAGCAGACCTCAATATGATTATTATCTAGCAAGAAATAACCTTCAGAATTCTGTATGTGAGAAGGAATTGGGAGTCAGCATCGTCCTTAACCTATCGTCTGAGTTCCACATTATGAAAATAGCAAAGGAGACAAACTGTCTTCTGGCAAATATCAGAATAGCTTTCAGTTGCATGGATAACGAAATATTTGGCAAGCTGTTCATGTCCTACATAAGGCTAAAACATTCTTCTCAATTTTGGTCATCGCACTTAAAGAAGCACCTTGATCTAACAGAGAAGGTCTAGAGGATAGCAAACAAAGATGGTACCTAAATTAAGACAGCTAAGTTACAGGGAAAGGCTAAAGGCTATAAATTTCCCATCCATGGAAGAGAGAAGACTGAGGGGTGACCTGATCACAACCATTAAGTTTTTAAAACAGATTCGTTGACGTGGATAGTGAAATTCTTCGAGAGATGTAGGGATAGAGCACCTAGAAAACATAACATGAAGTTAAACAAGAAACATGTTTAAAAATATAAAGAAGTACATTTCTATAGTATGAGTTGTGGATGACTGGAACAGAATAACTGTGAGGACGTGGCTACTGCAAACAGCATACATAGTTTAAGTTATAAGATAGTAGGGAATATTCAAACGATGGGGCCCCACGAGTGTAAAGCCCACACCCCAAGAGGCTAGCGGTCACAGATGAAAATAAATAGAGAGATAATGGGAAAAGGGAGTCGACATGACCCAAACAAAAGTAAATGTTTGTGAAGAGATCAGACGAAGTAAATATAAAACAGTTCTTTAACACTGGGAATGCCAGGTCGGCGAGACTGTATGGTATACCAAGAAACTAAATTAGAAAGCAAATCACAAATGTATGAAAACAATGTACATCTAAAGCAAAAGAAAAACTGTCGATGCGAGAAGTATGAATCAGCTCAAAAGACTGCGTAAAAAAATAGAAGAGGTTTCACGAATTGAGAACTCCCTCCCTTTATTGCATACGTATATTCCTGAACCACTAAAAGTCTGCCCACAATGGTGTTCAACATAAAACAAATCAGTTGTTATAGGAAGTCGAGAAGTTAATGTTCGAATAGCCAGTTACCACGCGATGATATTATATGTATTTATAGGATTTGATTATAAGGTCCACAGAGGAGGCAACCGTTCTCATTTTCATAGGAGCATTCTTTTTTTGTGCTTCAATTAGCCCTTGTGGGCAGTGCTGGGATGCACAGTTGTAAGTGGTGGGTTTGAAGTCTGGTTGTCTGGTTGCATTAGTTGGAGTTAAAGGGATGCAGTTGGTTTATGAGTAGTTCACTTCTGGGAGTTATGAGCCAAGTTGGATGAAGGGCACTGAAATCTCCACAGAGATAGGTGTTGGATATGCTGGCCAGGCTTTTCAGTTAGGGGGCATATCTGAAGAGACATGTGATGCTGCAGCAAGTGTTGTGCAGTTATTTTTTATGGATTGTATTTCAAGAATGTTCCTATATTATTAGTTGTGATAAGTTTTTTGCTTTCATTGGTGTCTGATTACATACTTGTAAATGCTTATTTATACTTTACTGTGAGGGGATGTTACACTCATGGGGCCCCATCCCTTGAACGCTCTCTACTATCATACAACCTCGTAAATTTATGTATTAACCATGTCCTTCATTGCTCCATTCCATTCATCCTCAACTTTTATACAATAGAGTATTTCTTTACATCCATTTTAATGTGTTTCTTGCTTTATGCCATGTTATGTCCTTTTTGCCCTGTCCCTATAACTTTGCTCTCTTAATGTTGGTACCATCTTGGTTGCCCTTCTCAGGACCTTCTTAGTTAATTCTCTGTGCTTCTTTATTTGCAGTGACCAAACCTGAGAATCATTTCCTAGTTTTGGCCTTATGTAGGATATGAATATCTTGCTCAGTATTTCCTTATCCATATACTTGAAAGCTATTCGGATGTTTGCCAGCAGACAGTTTGTGTCCCAAACTATTCTTGTAATGTAGGACTGTGGCTACAGGTTAGGGACAATGTTGACTCTCAAATCCTTCTCACACACACAGAATCCTGAAGCTTATATCCTTCTAGATCATAATCATATTGAGGCCATCTTTCATTTTGACTCATCCTCATTACTTTACTTTTGCTTGGACTGAATCTCATCAACCAAGTTTCAGACCAGCTTTGGAATCTGTTTAGGTGTCCTTGTAAGCAGATGTAATCCTCCTCACTTTACACTTTCTTCATGACCTTTGCATCACAAGCAAACATATTCACATAGAATTCCATTCCTTCAGGCAAGTCATTAACATAGAAGAGTAATGGTACAAGAACAGAACCCTGTGGCACTTTGCTGATCACCTCAGCCCTTTTGGAAAAGGCTTCTCTCCCATATATCCTTTGTTCTCTCCCACTGAAATGATCTGTCCATCAGTGGAGTGTCCCTCCTTATTCCTGCCTGGTGATCCAACTTCTTAATTAGCCTCCCATGTGGTACAGTGTCAAATGCTTTCTTTCAGTCCAGATACAAGCAGTCTACCCAGCCTTCCCATTCATCCAGGACTAAGCTCACTCTCTCATAGAACTCTAAGAGGTTAGATACATCCTACCTTTCCCTAAAACCATGCCGTCTCTCACTTAGGAAATTTCTCCGCTGTAGACTGTCATCTGCTTGCTTTCTAATAATCTTTTCCAGAACCTTACACACCACACTTGTTTTTGAAACCAATCTGTAGTTCACTGTCTGTACTTGGTCTGCTTTCGTATATATAGGTATGATGTTTGCTCTTTGCCATTCCCTTGACACTTTATCTCTCTCCAGTGAAATCTTGAATTGTACTTCAAGTGTGTTATCTTGCACATCTGCACACATCTAAGCACGTATGGTGGAATTTCATCTGGACCATGAGCATTGTATGGGACAAATCCTTTTAGTATTCTTTTAATATTTTTTCTAGGTCTCAATGATTCCAAAACCTCTTCCCCATTCCATCTCATTGGTGTTGGGGCTATAGTGTCTTCTTCTGTGAAAACACTTGAATTTGTTATTCAGTTCCTCACTTATCCTTACATCATCCTGTACAATTTTTCGCTCTGAATCCCTTAGCCTGATTAACTGCTCCCTAACTGACAACTGACTCATGATGAATTTATGGAAGAGTTTTGGATTTTCACCTGTGAATGGGACGTTGTGATGTATAAGGGTTATGAGTCCTCTTTGTCATTGTTGTCTGGCTTGTCTTAAGGTTTTGTAGTTACAGATTTGAGGAAGAGTGGATCTAGGTGTGTTTAGTTTCTTGGATGAAGGTTATGTGTATGTTTTGGTCATGGAGTAGGTTGAGTAAATAGTGTATTTGATTTTAATACCATTGGTGTTAAGTTGTGAGATCCTTAGTGTCTTGATGGCATTCTGTGGAGTGGTCGAGTTAGTTTGCTGAGAGTGGGGTTGTGTTTTGTCCTGTTGTTCATTGGGTGCTTTTACTGAAAGTATGTATATTTATAAAGATGGGTGCCCTGGATGTTCATGTCCAAGCAGTTTCTGCTTGCCTAGAGCTCTGATTGGTGCTTTGTAGAGAGAATTGATTCGCAGTGGAGATAATACCACTTAAAACAGCTGCTGCAACTTATTATTGTTTTCTGTTGATGGGGTTTAGCATTGTGTGCAGATGTGCTTCAGGGGTCCTGGGTTGGAATAATGTCAAAGACTTGCACTAGTTGTTGGGGGTGTTTGCTAAGCTATTAAACCCCAATGGTAGTGAAAAAGAATGATTGTAAATTGTCTGAGTATGTCCTTTGATCTGGATCTGCAGCTGAGGACAGCTCAAGGCTGCACTTCATGCAGGAATGGGATGAGGTAGAGTCCCTTCAGGACAGGATCCAAAAAGCAAAATGTGCAGGAACTAATAGATCCATCCCTCTTCGCCACATTAGGTTGTCTTTTTCTGCCAAGCCTTCCATCCACAGTACCATCGTGGCTAGGTGGGAATAGGGGAGTAACAATTTTACCCACATGTCTCCTGTATGTCATATGACATGAGGAACAGGAGCAGGAGTGAGGGGGTGGAAACCCCTCTTGTATTAACACTTTCCAAAAACAAGACCAGAAGGAACAGCCTTGTTAGGATTGTTCTTGAAGACTCAGGCTGGAGTGTCTAAATATGCATTGATGTGACCAGGATGAAAAGAAGGGAGAATAAGGCTTTATTTTTGATGATAGAAACTTGGATATTCTGGATCTGAAAGGAGAGATAGTACATGGAAGAGGTTCTCTGTCTGAAGAAACCTGGATATTCTGGCTCTAAGTGAACAAAGTTGAAGGGGAATGGGGTAGAGTAGTTTGGGAATGTCCAAGGGGTATAATCCAGTTTTAGTGAGAGGTAAAAAAAGTGAAGGAGAGGTTGGCACTATTGATGAAGGAGCTGTGGGACTGTTGTAAAGAGTGTAAAAAGGTGAGTTCAAGTTTAATGTGGGTTAGAATGAAAGTGGACTGAGTGAGGTGGATGTTTGTTGGTGCTTATGCATATGGTAGTGAGATAAGTGAAAATTGAATGAGTGCTTTCTGGGAGAGCTGAGTAAGTAATTTAGTAATCTTGATGCAGGGGATTGAATCTTGGTCCTAGTGAATCTGAATGCAAGAGTGGGTGATGTGGTAGTTGGTGGTATAACTGGGGGTATGAGGCCCCTGGTGTAATGAAAATGGGAAAGAGCTTGTCCAGATGTGTGCAAAAGAGAAATAGTGATTGGGAATACCTTTTATACAAAAATGTACATTCATAAGTATATGTGGATAAGTGGAGTTGGGATCAATAAACTTCATGAATTACGTGCTAATTGACAGGCCTGCATTGGAAAGGTTGTTAGATTTGAATGTGCTGAGAGCGGCAGCTAGTGCAGTATCTGAACATTAAGGAAGCAATGCTAACATGTGGTTGAAGTGTGGGGCATGCAGAAGATGGGATGTGGAAGCATGAAAAAGGGTAGTGAATGGTGGGATGAGACGGATACAAGGACTGAAAAAGAGAACAAATGAGAGGTGGAGTGAGAGAGTTTTGAGGAAAACTTCATATGGATGAATATTTTCAGTTAGGGTGCTTCCATACTGTTCTGTGGCTACATAAGATATATAGGTATATTAAGACTTGCCTTGGGCCTTTAGTTTTATTCTCTATCTCAAAAGGTTCATTTTAAGGTTTTTCATAAGGCCTCACATACATCATTTGGAGCACTCTATAAACCTTATAAAGCTCTGTCTCTAGGTGAAAAATGTAGGTTTAGAAATATGAAAATCATTTCTGTACAGGAAGCTGAGCCCTATGAGTATCCATATATTTTCCTATCCCTTCCTTCTCTTCTATCCTTTCCAAAAAAAAAACTTTCTTGAGTCTTGACAGTAACAGGCATGATGCATAGACTTCTTTAGATAGTGAGTCATTAGTGTTGGTAGTCAGGATGTGCCTCCTGAACTCTGTACCTGGGTAAATTTTTTTATGGTTCTTGGGTCAATATGAATGAGCATTAGCTGGCTTCACAGATATTATGGTGGTCAAAGTGAGTGAAATTCTGATGGATACACCCTATCTAGGGGGTCAAGCTGTGTTTTGATGCCTCTGTAAGTAAGTGCCTTAAATGCTGCTCATAGGGTTCTGTCTTTAGTAGAGAGATGTATTTTTTCAAAGTTCAGAACCTATAAACTTCAGACATGCTTGTGTTCTGTATCTCACATAGTTTCATCTTAATATTTTACTACACACAATCTTGCTATTATCGGGTGTACACAAAGTGAGATAAGAATTTTGAATAAGAGGTGGCAGATAGGTACTTGCATATGAACAAAATTAGCTTTAATTTTGTTTTTCCATCGGAAGAACCATGATTAGGCATGATTGCCACACACAATGGAATTAATCAGAGAGATGAAAATTACTAATAGAAAAGATTGTTTCCTTAGAGAAGGCATTCTGCATTTAGAGTGTGAATATAAGATAAAGTACAGGAAACTGAGTTTAGATGAAGTGGATGGGTATGACAACAAAAGAAGGTTAGTGAGAAGGTGAATGGAAGAATGCTAATTATAAAATTGGACAATAACTTATCCTACCAGCTCCTATAGTTTTTCTACTTCTTGTTTTTAAACACATTTTCTTCCAAATTAGGTTAGGCACATTGTTTCAACTCTTTGGTTGGCAGTCATTTGATCTTAAATTGTTTTATGTAGTGAGATACATAGCTTTCCATGAATGTCAGGAGTTATGTTGTAGATGGATATTTTGTTTTAGGAAATTTTCTTCATGGTTCACTCCATTTTCAGTGTGGGAAGTTTCTTAGTAGATTTTGATGTGTAGGTGTTAGAGATGATCAGAGGATGAAAAGTAGAAGAAATAAACCATTTTGTAAATGAATGATGATTATTTCTGAAATACAGATGTAATATTTTTTCTATTATCATATATCTAATCCTTGCCCTTATCTGTAATTACAGCTTTTTGGTAAGTTGTCATATATGGGGAAATAGAACACAGATGCAAGTGACACTTCACTGTTTTTCTCATGCCATAGCTAAAGTACATATGGTATGATCATATTCACTGATGGTTATCAGTTTCAGTTTTCAAAACTTTATTCGTTGATAGAGGAATCGGGATCCTAGTGCTGTCACTAGGTACCCCTGTACCATCATACCAGAAGCATC
>JAUTYZ010179042.1:0-10801 GCA_032273725.1 Panulirus interruptus
ACATCCAAGCTACAACTTTTAAACTTCCCCACAAGCTCTCTCCTTTTACTCTCACCAGTCATTTCATTTACGCTCAGCGCCATCACCCTCAATTGCTCGTCTCTTTTACTCTTCGGCATAACTGGTAGACTCCAATGCCACTTCTTAGTCTTTTGTGCCTTATCCTAGACACGTCACTGGCAGAGGGCAACTCCAGTTGTCCAAAAACTAAAGAGTCACAGAAAGCCTCAGATGTTTGTCTACATTTAAAAGGATTGCCATGATAGAGTTAAGCAACGCTTTCCCCTTTAGTTCCACCCCTAAAGGGTGTATTGACGAGGTCACCACGAGAAAACGGGGTGAGACTTGGATATTCTAGAAAAACTAAAGTATCCCTTGAGGTACTAAAACTTGACGATTTTCCCCAGTTTTGAGATTTTCCACTTTTCACAGTAGCAGCACCTCCTAACCTCATTGGTTATAATACTGCCACTGCTAGGCACTTACTCAAACAAGCAAATCTTTCATATTTAGCTTCAAAACAATACGTGGAAGTGAGCGCAGGGGAACTGACGTGCCTTATTGTTTGTTTACATCAAATCCAGATGCATGGACATACAAGTACTATGCAGAGACTACAATATATGCATTTGTATGTACTTCAAAAAGCTGAGCATTTTAATGTATGTTCACAAGAGGAAGAACCTGTTTATCAATCTCTTAACTTTATAACCTAAGGATAAACATGTGGTGAACAATAACATTAATCAAAATATTGTACTGCATAACGTTATGGTTGACCAACAATTTTAGAGTTTCAATATGATGCTACAAAAGAAAATATGGAAAAAATGAGAGTATAATGAATCAAAATGAATGGTCTTTGTGTGCACTGCTGTAATGTAATTTCAATATCTATCTAAGTTATTCTTGAAGCAACAAAATATTTGTAAGGAATTCCTTAGCGAAAAAATAATAATAAAAAAAAATGGATTGGGAGAATATAGAATGTACCTGTATCTATCTATATCTCTACTACCCATTCCCTTTGGGAATTCTCATCAACGGGGTGGCTTCGGCAAAAGAGTCTCCACTTATCCCTGTCCTTATATGCCTTCCTCGCATACACTATTCCACGAATTCTTCCACCACTTCTCTCCCTCCAGTATTCTTCCACTCTATTTCCCTAGGTCACAGGTGGTTTTCCTCTCAGACCAACCCCTTTAACTGTACTGTCATACTGTCATACACTATCCTTGTACACTCCCAGTCTTGCATTCTTTCGATACCAAAACCACCTCAAAGTATTACATTTCACCCACTCTAACACTCCACAATTCAATCCCCTTTGCATTCCCTACCAAACCACATCTCTCTTACACCCTCTCATTTCTTTCTTCATTCCATCTAATCATATCACACGCTTCTCTCTAACAGATCATTTCCACAGCCTAGATTCTTGTCCTCTGTGACTCATTTCTAGTCCATGTTTCGGCAGCATAGCTCAGGATTGGGAGGACTAAGCTGTCCCTTAATCCTCTCTTCACTTACACGTCTACTCTTCTTTACTGTACTGCTCTCTCCCTCTCCTTCCATATCACCAAACTTACCTAAGACAGCTCCTAAATACTTAAATTCTTTCACCTATTCCAGTCTTTCTACTCCCATGTCCAAAACACAGTTTACTGCACTTTCCTCTTTCAATCTATATGGTTTAGCAAAATCTATACTTTCACTCTGTTTCCTTTCAAGCACCATTACTTTCCTTTTATTGTATTTACCTTCAATGTATCCCAATAGATAATAAGTCAAAACATGTCTGGATAGAGAAGTAAGGAACATCATCCTGTTGCTATCCCGATATGGGATTTCATAAAACATAAAACTTAAACGTAAAGTGTAAATAAATGTATACGTGAACTAGATTACTAGTTCAATGGCCGACCATGGAGTACCCAAATGACCGCAGCACCTGACGGTAGAGTAACAATTTTCTTTATTATAGAAGTTTTTCCGAACTTGACCAAATTTTGCTGCTTTTCCAGTCCATAAGTGTTTCCGAGCCAGATTAAAGACATTTCACTGTATTACATCATTTTCTCCCATCCGTACCGAGTAAATACGTAAATCATTACATGGCTGCACAGCTATCACTTACATATGCAAATTTCTTGATGTAAAGCCATAAAAATTAGCAACCTTACTGTCATTAGTTACATGTATACAAACCCTTAATATATGTGACTCAAAAGAATGCACTCTTATCATTTGCATCAACACATACAAATGGGTGATGAGTGACAGAATGTACATCTTCTTAGGTTCTTAAATCACAATATATTTGCTGGTATTTTCTTGATGCATCTGTATGATTAAGATCTGCAATATATCATACACTTTTGGTGTACATTATAGTAATATGGCAAGTCCTTATGTGTATGAGATTCATGAATCATGACATATTTCTCTTAATAGATTCTTCATTTCCCCTAGAAGTGTCTTGTAACCTAACACTTCTCACATAAATCTAATTCAAAATAAATAAAGCAATCCCACATGCAGAAAGAATAAAAATATGGTGATATTTCTTCCCAAATGAAATCATTCTTGAATGACACTAAATTACAGCAGTGGTGAGGATGTGATATGACTTTCTCTTATTCTGAAATATATAGATAATCAAGAGGAATGGATATAAAAACATGAATAATCATGACTGGAATGTACAAAAACACAAAAACACATAAAAACTAAACTGAGAATACGCAAGGAATATTAAAGAACTGAAGGACTGCATCATACGTTACATATTCTTTAGACATTCACCTGGCCTTCTTCAAATGAACAGGTTCTCCAACTTTCTCTTCATAGGGTGGGATTGCTGGCTCTGTGATGTGAGATGGAGCAGGGTGCATGTCTCCACTGCCATGTGTCTCATCACTGTAGCATCGGTGAATCTGATCAGAGTAAATCTCGCGTTAATTTCCTATGGACATGATTCAACCACTATGGAGAAAGACTAAGTACAACAGTAAAGGTATCCCAGCACTTATATGCACAATTACAAGTTAAGGACCAATTTTGTTTCAAATAAATTTTTGTGAACCTAGGTAGGGCACATTTCAAGTATATATATGTTCCATGTCTTATCCAGACAATGTCTAAGACCAAGAGCTAAATTGTACGCAGAAAATTTCTTATAATAACCTTTAATCGCCATAATTTTGGGGGTAATATTTATGGATGAATCCATCATAATACGGTAAGAAAAGTTGTACTACAATTTTAATGGGGACTGGTCCATATGTGAGACACCAGCTTGTTTACAATTGAAAGAATAAGTTTTGTGGATGTTTTCATGATTTCATTGTCTTGAATAATTACTTGCAGCCTCACCAATATCTACGTATTTTAATAGTTACAATGGCAATACCAGATTTCGCCTGTCAGGGTTACACCTTGGGAGAAAGATCACCTTCAGTAAGGCTGTATCATCGTCAGTTGATGAAAGGGAGCATCGTTTCATTGAGGAACTCCTCACGCCATAAGAGTCCATAATTTCCCTGCTCCTAATTGTAGTGCAGCCTCAAAGCTCCAGAAAAAGTCATGGGTGCAACTAATTTGTTAACATGGGAAATGGTGAACAAGTATGAAAGAAAAAAGAAAGAATATTTATATCAACACCCTTAACTATGCATAACCTACCTGGTCATTTATCCTGTCAAGAGCTAAAAAAAAAAAAAAAATGCCAAGCAACCATACACACCCATCAGCACAAAAAACAAAAATACTTCTACCACAAATTTAACTTCAATATGCTCTGCATCAAAATTCTTTACAACAGCCCAAGACCCCTCCAACCCAAACCACACCATAACCAACCACCAGTCCCCAAGTATAAACAAAAGACTTGCCTCTGCTTCACACTTTAACAATCTACACTTAGAGATCCCCCCTCCCCCCAACAAATGTGACAATGACTCTGCACACACACACACATACACAATAATGACTTGACAAGCACTATATAACTACCCTCTCAACCAAGTTTTAAATTCTACCCCACCAGACATACATCTATCTGAATTTACCGTCCTTAGCCATGTACGAGTGACACTTTCTTGACTTCATTCTGGAAACTGTTCACCTTTACAACAATACAAACACAGATTCATCACAGGATCTGTCATGCCCAAGATGTAATTTCCATTCTACATACTCCGAGCAATCATTTAATTGTAACAGTGGCACGAATGGCTGCTTGTTCTGTAATGTTTCTTGACATTCATTGGCAGTTAGCATGATGATCAATCATGGGTGTCTGGTATATTTCATCTTAAACATTATGTAATTCATCAATTTACCTCACATTGATACTAACCTTTGATTCTGAAACACTCTGTATTGTCATTCTAAAGTGTTTAGTGAATGTAATAACAATTGCAGTATGTGATTTGTCATTATAAAGTGTTTAGTGAATGTAATAACAATTGCAGTATGTGATTTGAAGTATTACTGTATACCTTATTAAACATCAAATATGGCGATAGTTCTTGGGGTAATGTATATCAGGGAAACTCTGGGGTTGATTAATGGAAAATCGGGTAAAACTCCAGTAAAAATTCAAAAGAACCTATGAAAACTTAACCTAACATCCCTAATAGCCGAGATGTATAACAAAAATTCTTTTCCTTTTTCTTTCATACTTATTCACTATTTTCCACATTAACAAATTAGCATCCAGGCCAGATGGAGAAATGATGTCATTCACACCCCATCTATTCTCTAGCTGTCAAGTGTAATGCACCGAAACTATAGCTCCCCTATCCACAACTAGATTTCCCACAGCTGTTTCATATGACCTGGTTCAGTCCACTGACAGCATGTCAACCCGTTTCCCACATCACTTCAATTCACTCTAGGCCGTGCACACCTTTCAAGTTCCTGCATGTTCAGGCCCTGGGATATCAAAATCTGTTTCACTCCATTCTCCCATCACCAGTTTGGCCACCCCCTTCTCCATGTCCCCTCCACTTGTGACACACACATCCTCTCTGTCAACCTCTCCTCACTCCTTTCCATATGTCCAAACCATTTCAACACACCCTCTTCAGCTTTCAACTTTTCTTATTAGCACTCCTCTCTCTTACCCTATCATAGCTTACTTAATCAACCCTCTTCACACCTCATATTGTCCTCAAACATTCCATTTACAATACGTCCACCCTCTTCCAAACATTCTCATCTATAGCCCATACCTTGCATCCATACAACATTGTTGCGACTGTTATGCCTTCAAACATACCCATTTTCAACCTCCCAGACAGTGGCATCTCTTTCCATACATTCCTCAGTGCTCCCAAAACCTTTGCTGTGTCACCCACCACCACTTCCATGATTCCATTTGCAGCCAAATCCACTTCAAGGTGTCTAAAACACTTCACTTCCACATATTTTTCTTTATCAAATTCACACCCCAACTAACCTGTCTCCACTCTGCTAAACATAATAACCTTGCTTTTATTCACAGTTACTTTCAACTTTCTCCTTTAACAAACTCTCCTAAACTCAAGATACCAAATTCTGCAGTTTTTCACTTGAATCTGCCACCAGTGCCATGTCATCAGCAAAAACCAAGCCGCTTCACCCCCAAGAGACTGCATACCAGCCCTTCTTACCAAGACAGAAATATACCAACATTAAATTAGTCTGCTACTGGGATTGCATGGAATGGGTGCTTGTGGGGAGGTTGGGTAGTGTGACTGGCTGCTTGGTCTGTCATCTGTTTGCTGATATCTGTCAGCAGTTATGTGATGCTCAATCATGGATGTGACTGGAATGTTTCAAATAGAATTTTGAACATTACGATAAATCTCGACTGCTAGTTAGGTAAGGTTTTATTAGGCTCCACTGATCTTTTTATAAGTGCTTCATATATGTTTTCATTAACTCCATATTTTCCCCCAATATTCATAAACCTCACCATTATCACCTTCTCTAACACTGCAAAACAAATTACAATGCTCTAAACACTATACTAACATTGCAGAACAAAATCAATTCAAGGGTAAACATGTCAATCGACAAATATTGAAAATTTAGATATATTTCAGTTGCTAGGGAGGTAAGGCAAGATTATCTAGGTTCAGTTGATATTTTGTTTGATTTACATTAAAATTAATCAACCTCACATTTTCTGATATGCAGAACCCTCATTACTATTGCTGTATGGCGTATGACATCACTCAATGAGATACAATGCTCCAAATCACACTGCAATGCAGTACAAAATCTCTCGGTATCCAAAGCTAGTATCGATCCAAGGGTAAACTGATAACCCACACCAGTGTCACCTTATTCAATGATGTAAAATAAAATTATATTCTTTAAATCATGTTACCAACTTTTACTTAATATGGAAATCTATCAGTTTAGATATGCATCACTATTAGCTTTAGATATTGTGTTTTGAGAATACAACATTTGAAGGCATAATTTTGTGCATTACATTAATGGCCACTGTTCTTGTTAACTGTATGCATGTGTTCCCACCCCTAAGGTTTGGATCCATGCCAAGCGATTGGCTGCTGCTTCCCAAAGTTTTGAGGATTGGCTGTTATAATGCCTCCTTCCTTAAAACAGATAAGCTGTGGAAGTCCTTCCCTCTTCTGTCTTCCCCTCTTCATATAACCTCTCTTCCTTTAAGAGTCAAGTCTACAAACACTTAGAGAGCCCTGATTAATTTCTAATTTCTCTTTCTTTTACTCTTTTCTTTCACCCAAGATGGCCTTGATTGGGACATGTTTAGCCAATGCCATGTCGTTTACCATAAAAAAAATGTAAGGCAATATATATGGGAATATGTAGAATTAAATAAAAAAAAAGTTGGTAATACACATACAAAATTTCAAATGATCCAATGAAAACTTAACTAATCTCCCAAGCAATCAAAATGTATATCAATATCCAATATTCTTGTCTAAATATAACAGTAACATCCATGACTAAGCACCATGCAAAGGGCACTGATTGTCATATTACAGATACAAGAGGTGGCTATACGATCCCCAGTAACAAATTCATTGTTGGTATATTTCCTCTATACTTCAGCTACTAAGTAAGGTTAAGTGAGGTTTTTAAAGGTTCTGTTGATGTTTTGCAAATGTATTACCTACCATACTTTTACACTGATTAACCCCACATTTTCCCTGACACACATCAACCTCAATACCATTAGGACCTTTTGCTGTTTATGACAGTAGAAGATATCAGAAAATCCACAGATTTGTGTGGTAAAAGTAGGAAGGCATACATATAATTCAAAGAGAAAAACCTGTAAACCATTCATGTGACTAAGGGGGTGCAAATGATGTTTATCAAGTCTATTCTGAAACATACTCATAGTACTGCTTTCAACCACTTTAAATGGTAAATCATTCAACATGTTAAAAACACTGTTGAAGAAAATGTAATTTGCCTCATTCAGGGTAAAATGTTGGCCTATGAGTTTGTATCCATTACTAAGAGTGAAATCAAATGAATCTATCTTTAGATAGCTCGTTAGATCGAGATATCGAAGTCTTTGATAATTCTGAATGCCTGTATTAGATCATCTTAACCTTCTCTTTCCTAAACTAAATATATAGATTTAACTCGTTTGGTCGGCTATCGTAGGACTTGTTTCTCAGTTCGGGAATCGTCTTGGTGGCTTACCTCTGTACTTTTACCATTCTATCTATGTCCTTTCTCAAGTAGGGTGACCAAAACTGAACACAATATTCAAGATGGGAACGCACCAGTGAGTTGAAAAGAATAAGGACAATTTCCCGAGACTTAAATTCGAAAGTCCTTCGTATGAATCCAAGATTTTGGTTTGCACTGTTTACTGCTTTTGTGCACTTCTTGCTTGGCTTTAGGTCACCAGAGGTTATTACACCTAAGTTATTGACCTTTTGTAGCTCAACAGAACTCATATTGTAGCTTGCCTTTTCATTTTTACAACCGGTATGTCAAACTGTGCGCTTATCAACATTAGAATTCACTAGCCACATGTCAGCCCAGTCCATCGGTTCGTCTGTCAATTTGAAGCTGTAGACTTTCAGTTTCTCTTGTATGTTTATTTTCCACCTTAGTATCATCCACGAATTTAGAGATCTTACGTATATATATTATCGTTGAAATATACGAGAAAGAGAAATGGTCCCAAGTCTGATCCCTGTGGCACACCACTTGTTACGGATAACCATTTTGAAGCTTGACCATTAATCTCTACTCTGTTTGCGGCTGGTTAGCCAATTTCCTAACCATCGAAGCACATCCCCATCTGTATCATGTGACTTAAGTTTTGTTCGTAACCTTTGATGAGGAACTTTATCAAATGCTTTTTGAAAGTCTAAATGGATGACATCAACTGGGAAACTGGGTATCTGTATCTCTACATTGCTCAACATTCTTAATCGTCACATTACATGATGAGTCACTCTGAACTTTTCCAATGAACTTGAAGACAAATATAAATATCATAAATTGTGGGACACTTTTTGTTTGTTTGTTTGCTTCTTACGAAGTAAGATACCCAACCATCAACTTCATGTCTCTCTCTTTCTCCCTCTCCTTCTGTCTGCCTGCCAAGGGTACAACATTAGAAACAGTGAAAGGCTCTATGTTATCTGATGAGGAGTGTTCTTCTGTATACAGGAGAAAACATCATTGTAAGCAGAACCGTCAAGGCAAGTAAGAATCCTATTTCAATTTATGAATAGATTAACAGTGAAAATCACAAAGCCTATTGCCTGAGTGTGGCACCATGTCATACGAAAGAAAGCGAGAAATGCGCTGATGTTTCAAATAACTAATGGAATGTTCCATGAGGTAGAGAGATGGCACTGTAGTAAGGACTTTTGCTGATACATCAGAACCAATGGTGAACCTACGAAGGAAATCAAGAGGGGTACAAAAGCATTGTGAAGGACACTACAACATAATCAATGTATAGAAATGGATCTCTCATACGCCACAGCAAACCGAAGGCTTTTTCTTATATCTGAAAAAAATCATTGGTTGAGTGTAAGATACACAGGACATCCCAGATATACCACAACTGCATAACGTCTGTTAGACAAAAGGAAAGATAAGTTGATATTCAAGGAATATTAAGACAGACGAGATCATTCATCATCTTCGTAAATTAAATCTTAATAAGTAAACAGACCAAGATGGCTCATGATTATTTCAAATTTTAGAATAATTCCTGAGTTAGCCTTAGAGCTACTCAAACTATTCAGTAAATAATTATGATGGAGGAAAGTGACCAGGACCGGAATATTGCAATATTATGCAAATATCTAACATAGGTAATGACGAATGTACGCAGAATTACCGTTCAGGTATTCCCAGTTCGGCACTTTGGAAAATAATGGAAATTCATATTGCAGAAAAACCTACAAATCTCGTAGAAAAATATAAGTTATAGATTCTTATCTTGCCTAATGTTGCAATAGATCCTGTATTACGGTTCGACTGTAAATCTGATATAGAATATAGGGATATAGAGACGACATGTGATATTATTTATTCAGATTTCCTAAAGACATTCAGTGAAATTACACATATAAGGTTGTTTCCTAAATAAATATTCATACGTTCTTGATATCAAAACGAGCCGCTTGATAACGACAGCCATGCCCACACAATATCGAGAATGACACTGTTTGTTGTGTGGTTATGATCCATAACAAGGTCGAACTACCAAAGGTTAAATTTTCCGACAGTACAAAAACAGTCCGCAAAGATGTCCAACAAAGAAGGTGCCTGAGACTTCAATTTGACGTTGATAAAATTGTTAAATACTCCGAAAACCGGCTAATGATATACATCACAGACAAGTGTGAAATGAAGGAGTGACACAATACCTTCATTGTTGGGAGGAATGTTAAGGAAGAGGAAGGAGGGAGAAGAAGAATAAACATAGCGAAAACAGTATCTCACCATTAATAGGGAGGGAGAGAAAAAATTAAAAGTTTGAAGAAATCTAAAACGATAATTCTTTTATGTAAACAAAGTAAAACGCAAAAAAATATCTGACATTGGGCAATTTTTAAGTCAAAGAAAAGCATAAAAAATACAAAAAGATGCATGATTTTAAGTGACCAATACAAGTAAGCATTCAGTACAAAAAATAAAGAAAAATAGATAACGAAATATTTCACTGTTTTGACGAAAATATACACACAAGTACGCACATATACAAACAGAAACACAAATTCCAATTATTCGCACGTTAACACACGCACAGACATTCATAAAATGAAGATAATCGCACAAATACAAATGGAATAAAACAAATCAAATGCACAAGTAAACACATTTACACACATACAAGCACAAATACATATAGGAGACAGCAGCAGGATCACACTCGATCCCTCGTACACACCCTAATTATTAAAGAGGCGCTCACCACACTAGCCCTTCCGACTCTCGTGCCATCACCTGAACCTTTCTAAAACCACTTTACCCATACAACCTCGCCGTCGTCACCTCCTGCAAGGTGATATCCCTCGTCCCCTTGTTTCAATTTCGGCACCACAACCAAATCGAACACCAAATGAGCTGGGACGTGGGACCACGGGAACAGCCCCATTCCAACCATTGTGAACAGTGCATTAGGTTCCATATTTGTAAAGTCTGGTTGTTGAACACTGCCCTCTTGCACAACTCGTTTGTTGAACACTGCCTTCTTATAGAACTCGTTTGTTGAACACTGCCTTCTTATAGAACTCGTTTGTTGAACACTGCCTTCTTATAGAACTCGTTTGTTGAA